>OVAN01000443.1:0-60553 GCA_900406275.1 Anastatica hierochuntica
TGAAAATGGAAACTCGTGATACATGTCATGTGAAGAAGAACAGAACAAGACAAGCCTTTCTATGTATTTTAGGTTTTAGTAATGTATTTTAATACAAGAAACAGACGAAAGCTACACAGTTACTTGTTGACAAAGGCATTCACAGCTGAATAAAAGCCAACTTTAACTTTTATTGATTCCCCAACAAAACATCATAAACACATTCAAAATATATTATTTAAAACCCTAAAATATATTAATAATTTACAAAAATAACACAAAAATAAAAAACAAAAGAGATAATTTACATTTATTAAAAAAAAGTTTTCAACGGTTTCTCTCAAGCTGTGTGAGTAAGATTCATAGCTTTTCTCAATCTTTCCAAAACTCCATTTGCTTTCCTTTGTGCCCTAGATGTTCCTTCACGCGCAAGCTTTGTTATCGTTCCATAAGCATTCTCTTCTTCTTTGATCTCTTTCCACTTTGTTCTATCACTGAAACATATAGTATGCAATATCACAATCGCATTCTCTTTGTTTCGATCGCATTCGCTCTCTCGGGTTATCTTCAACAGCCAAGAAACCCCGCCGAGCTCGCCTAATTCCTCCACGGCTTTCCAGTGAGTAACAAGCATTGCCAATATCGCTAAAAGCTCATCGACGTATAACCCATTAGATATTTTCTTACCTAAAACCTTAACAGCACCTTCCTTCACAGCTCTGCTTCGGTTTTCGTGGGCAATGCAGAGATTAAAGATCGCTGCAGCTACGTCTTTGATAGCCAATGGATTCCCTTCTTCTAAAAGATCGATAAGCGGTTTCAAGATTCCGGATTTCCCTAAAAGTACTTTGTTTGAATCGATCGCAGACAGAGTGAAAACCGCTGCAGCTGCATTGCTTCTTGTGGAAACCGTTCCACGCTTTAACGCATCGATCAAGAGAGGAATCACATTGGGGTTTTCGCAGACGAGCTTCTTGTTGCTATCATTATGTATTGATATGTTCAACAATGTTGTGATCACATCTTCTTGAAGATGCTCATCTAAGTCCGAATCCGACACACGTAAAAGCGGACTCACTAATCGAGTGATTTGATCAGAAGATTCACCGAAAAGAGCTCGAAATTCGGGACCTTTCTTCGTCAAAAGTCTTAGCTCATTCGCAGCTGATTTCTGATCTTGAATGTTCTTAGAACACACTTTACAAAGTAAAGAATCGAAAACCTCGCGATCTGATCTCGTTACAGCCTCTAATCCGAGGCTAAAACGATAACGATTCGTTGTCGTTTCGATCCCAATCTCCTTGCACCATTTCGAAATCATCTCACGGACTAAGAGATTCGGTGTTAAAGCTATATGAGGCAGAACTTGTTGAGTCTTTGGACATGTTCTGTTTCCTGAACTCAACCATTTCTGTATGAATCTCTTCTCGTATGTCTGCAAAATCACACAAACACACACAAAGCTTAAGACTTTGATGAAGAAAGTGAAGAATCATCATCAAAGATCAAATCTTTTTGCTCAAATTTTCACATTTCCGAGATTCAAGTTAACGAAATTTCATAAATAAAAAAAAACCCAAAATTTTTCAGTCATCAAAATCGAATCGGAATGTGACGTCACTAACCAAACCAGAAGCTAAAACAACAGGATCAAGCATGAGCTCATTAGAGAGAGGACAACGAAACTCTTCAGGGCAAGAAACAGTCGTCGTCGTCGTCGTCTCGAGAATCTCTAAAGAAGAAGAAGAAGATTGATTCATCTTCTTCTTCATCGTCGCTTGTTTCAAAGCAGACAAAGCTTCTTGTAATTGATCGATTGTCTGAACACCCAAATCATCATCTTCTTCGATTTTCTTAAGCAGTTTCTTCATCTCACGCTTTATCTCCTTCGCTTTCGCAATCGCCGTTGGATCCGAATCGAAAACACCAGTCTTTGCCATCTCCGTCGGATCCACCGCCGGTAATAATCAAACCCTTTTATGGATTTTATGTTTGATGAATTGTCTGAATCGAATTTTCTCTCATTAAGTTTTTTCTTTTTTCTTCTCTATGTGAAAGAGAAGAGAAAGAGTAAATATATGAGGAGGAGAGAATGGGGAAGTGTTAGTGTTGTGTTGTGCCACTATAATAAAATTGTGGCCTGCACCCAATTAGCCACGTCATTATTTATTCACAATTATGTAAAACCTCCCTCCGTTCTTCTCTTGTGTCCCGACGCCTATTTTTTCAGATCAACGGATCTATTTTGTTCGGCGGTTGAGAACGTTATCTCAAAAAGATTTTAAAATCATGATTTACTGTTCCTGTAATTACCGCACGATCGTGTTTTGTCTTCACTCGCACCCAATTAGCCACGTCACAATTTATTTATAATTATGTAACATTTTCGTCGGCCCTTCCGTGTGCTCGGCGCATTCTCTTTAGACCCGCGGTTCCATTTTGTTCGTCTTACCGTTTCTCTTTTTTGTGCTTGGCACATTCTTTTTAGACCTGCGGTTCCATTTTGTTCGTCCTACCGTTTTTCTTTTTTAATTGTGAAATTTTACCAGGACAAGTGAAAAAAATAAGTGTACTCTCGTGATATAGATAGTAAAATGAAACATTTTTATTTCTTTCTACGCATTATTTTGTCTTTATAAACTCGTATCTCACAAATTAGTTGTTTACAATTTTAAAATTTAGAATTTAGAGTTTTTTTTCCCTTCATTTGAAACTAGAATTTAGAATTAAAAAAAGTGTAAAAGAGTGCATCACGCACGTATGACCTACTTGCAACTAAGGTGTCAAACTAGAACCGACACGAATAGTCTTTCATAAAACTCATATACACACGTTATTTGGTATTATTTAAAAAACAATTTGTAAATTTTTATATAACTTACAATTTGTAATCAAACCTCTATTATTTTATTTTTGACAAATAAAGAAAATCAAATCGTGGTTGTGGATAATAGTGGAAGAGTTATGTGGAGAGAATTGGATGTTCTTGTTTTTCTTTAGGTATAATTGACCAAAGAAATCTTAATGGTAGCATGTTTTGGTATTAGCACAAGAAAAAGTAATTTTTATTGTGTCTTTAGTTCGATTCCCGTCTGAAGAAATGTTTTTGAAAGCGAATTCCAGACGAATATACGAGAATATGAAGCGATTTTACATGTGGCACCCGGTTAACAAAAAAATATATTGTGGAACGAAAATATATGGTCCGAGGGCTCAAACCATCTAGTGAAACGGAGACAACAAAGGTTCCAAACCTCTTTGACCATCATCTTATGTAAGTAAACGATGCAACATTGCATTAAAACATGATTGTCATTTTTCCTTGAATTTTTTCTCAAAATCAATGAGTTAACCCCTACGAAAATATAGAGTTTTTTTCGTAAATACTCTATATACCGAAGTTTATACTCTTTTGTGTTGTTTAAAAATTTCTAACCACATCGTACATTTATATTAATGTATGCTAAACTTTTTTTCATGGAAAATGGACATCGTTTCTATTTTTTTAACAATTAATTTATCNATACGACCTAAATAAGTGGACTAACCGCTATAAAATCTCTATTATCTAGAGAAACAGAGACAACAAATGTTCCAAACCTCTTTGACCATCATCCTACGTCAGTGAATGATGCAACTATACATTATAAAAAGATTGTAATATTTTTAATTTTTTTTTTATCAAAATCGGTGGGTTAACCCCTACGAGAATATAAAGTTTTTTTGGTAAATGCTATATATACTGAAGTTTATACTCTTTATTGTTGTTTAAAAATTTCTAACCACATTCTACATTTATATTAATTTATGCTAAACTTTCTTTCATGATAAATGAGCATCATTTCTATTTTTTAAAAATTAATTTATTAAAACATCATATACGGCCTAAATAAGTGGACTAACTGCTTTAAAATGTCTATTATCTACAGAAACGAACACAACAAAGGTTCAAAACCTCTTTGACCATCATCCTATGTAAGTGAACGATGCAACTATGCATTAAAACAAAATTGTCATTTTTTCGAATTTTTCTCAAAATCAGTGGGTTAACCCCTACGAAAATAGAGTTTTTTTTGGTAAATACTCTATAAACTGAAGTTGATACTCTTTTGTATTTTTTAAAACTTTCTAACCACATTCTACACTTATATTAATGTATTGTAAACTTTCTTTCATGGTACATGGACATCGTTTCTATGTTTTTATCAATTAATTTCTTAAAACTTCATATACGACCTTAATAAGTGGAGTAACCGATATAAAATCTCTATTATCTAAAGAAGCGGAGACAAAAAAATATTTCAAACCTCTTTGACCATCATCCTATGCTAGTGAAAGATGCAACTATACATTAAAACAATATTATCATATTTTTTGAATTTTTCTCAAAATCCGTGGGTTTTAACCCCTACGAAAATACAGAGTTTTTTGGTAGATGCTCTAAATACTAAAGTTTATACACTTTAGTGTTGTTAAAAAGTTTCTAACCACATCCTATATTTATATTAATGAATGCTAAACTTTATTTCATGGTACATGGACATCATTTCTATTTTGTTTTAACAATTAATTGATTAAAACTTCATATACAATTTAAATAAATTGACTAACCGCTATAAATCTCTATTATCTAGAGAACCGATGACAACAAAGGTTCCAAAACTCTTTGACCATCATCCTATGTCAGTGAATGATGCAACTATGCATTAAAACAAGATTGTAATATTTTTTGAATTTTTCTTTAAATCGGTGGGTTAACCCTACAAAAATATAGAGTTTTTTTGGTAAATGCTCTATATAATGAAGTTTATACTCTTTAGTGTTGTTTAAAAATTTCTAACCACATTCTACATTTATATTAATGTATAGCTAAACTTTCTTTCATGGTACATGAGTATCGTTTCTATATTATTATCAATTAATTTATTAAAACTTCATATACGACCTAAATAAATGAACTAACCACTATAAAATCTCTATTATCTAAAGAAATGGACACAACAAAGGTTCAAAACCTCTTTGACCATCGTCCTATGTCAGAGAATGAAGCAAATATGCATTAAAACAAGATTTTCATATTTTTTGAATTTTTCTCAAAATCATTGAGTTAACCCCTACGAAAATATAGAGTTTTTGGTAAATGCTCTATATACTGAAGTTTATACTGTTTAGTGTTTTTTAAAAATTTCTAACCACATTCTACATTTCTATTAATGTATGTTAAACTTTATTTCATGGTAAATGTGCATCGTTTCTATTTCTTTAACATTTAATTTATTAAAACGTCATATACGACCTAAATAAGTGGATTAACTGTTTTAAAATCACTTTTATGTAGAGAAACGGAGACAACAAAGGTTCCAAACCTCTTTGAAAATCATCCTATGCCAGTGAATGATGCAATTATGCATTAAAACAAGATTTTCATATTTTTTGAATTTTTCTCAAAATGAGTGAGTTAACCCCTACGAAAATATAGAGTTTTTTTTGGTAAATGCTCTATAGACTGAAGTTTATACTCTTTAGTGTTTTTTAAAATTTTCTAACCACATTCTACATTTTATATTAATGTATGCTAAACTTTATTTTATGGTAAATGGACATCGTTTCTAATTTTTTAACAATTAATTTATTAAAATGTCATATACGATCTAAATAAGTGGACTAACCGTTTTAAAATCACTTTTATCTAGAGAAACAGAGACAACAAAGGTTCCAAACCTCTTTGAACATCATCCTATGTCAGTGAATGATGCAATTATGCATTAAAACAAGATTTTTTATATTTTTGAATTTTTCTCAAAATCAGGGAGTTAACCCCTACGAAAATATAGAGTTTTTTCGGTAAATGCTCTATATATCGAAGTTTATACTCTTTAGTGTTATTTAAAAATTTCTAACCACATTCTACATTTCTATTAATGTATGGTAAACTTTATTTTATGGTAAATGAGCATCATTTCTATTTTTTTAATAATTAATTTATTAAAATGTTATATACGGCCTAAATAAATGGACTAACCGTTTTAAAATCACTTTTATCTAGAGAAACGGAGACAACAAAAGTTCCAAACGTCTTTGACCATTATCCTATGTCAGTGAATGATGCAATTATGCATTAAAACAAGATTTTCATATTTTTTGAATTTTTCTCAAAATCAGTGGGTTAACACCTACGAAAATATAGAGTTTTTGGTAAATGCTCTATAGACTGAAGTTTATATTCTTTAGTGTTGTTTAAAATTTTCTAACCACATTTTACTTTTATGTTAATATATGCTAAACTTTTCTTTGTGGTAAATGGGCATCATTTCTATTTTTTTAACAATTAATTTATTAAAACGTCATATACGGCCTAAATAAGTGGACTAACCGTTTTAAAATCACTTTTATATAGAGAAACGGAGAAAACAAAAGTTCCAAACCTCTTTGACCATCATCCTATGTCAGTGAATGATGCAATTATGCATTAAAACAAGGTTTTCAAATTTTTTGATTTTTTCTCAAAATCAATGGGTTAACACCTACGAAAATATAGANTTATACTCTTTAGTGTTGTTTAAAATTTTCTAACCACATTCTAAATTTATAATAAGGTATGCTAAACTTTATTTTATGGTAAATGGGCATCGTTTCTATTTTTTTAACAATTAATTTATTAAAACGTCATATACGGCCTAAATAAGTGGACTAGTCGTTTTATAATCACTTTTACCTAGAGAAACGGAGACAACAAAGGTTTCAANAGTGAATAATGCAATTATGCATTAAAACAAGATTTTCATATTTTTTGAATTTTTCTAAAAATCATTGAGTTAACCCCTACGAAAATATAGATTTTTTTGTTAAATGTTTTATAGACTGAAGTTTATACTCTTCAGTGTTTTTTAAAATTTTCTAACCACATTCTGCATTTATATTAATGTATGCTAAACTTTATTTTATGGTAAATGGGCACCGTTTCTATTTTTTTATCAATTAATTTATTAAAACGTCATATACGGCCTAAATAAGTGGGCCAACCATTTTAAAATTACTTTTATCTATTGAAACGGAGACAACAAAGGTTCCGAACCTCTTTGACCATCATCCTATGTCTGTGAATAATGGAACTATGCATTAAAACAAGATTGTCATATTTTTTTAATTTTTCTCAAAATTAGTGAGTTAACCCCTACGAAAATATAGAGTTTTTTGGTAAATGCTCTATATACTGAAGTTTATACTCTTTAGTGTTGTTTAAAAATTTCTAACCACATTCTACTTTTGTATTAATGTATGGTAAACTTTCTATCATGGTAAAAGAGCATCATTTCTATTTTTTTAACAATTAAATTATTAAAACGTCATATACGGTCTAAATAAGTTGACTAACTCTTTGACCATCATCCTATGTCAGTAAATGATTCAACTATTCATTAAAATAAGATTTTAATACTTTTTAAATTTTTCTCTAAATCGGTGGGTTAACCCCTACGAAATAGTAGAGTTTTTTGGTAAATGCTCTATATACTCAAAGTTATACTCTTTAGTGTAGTTTGAAAATTTCTAATCACATTCTACATTTATATTAATGTTTACTACACTTTCTCTCATGGTAAATGGGCATCAATTCTATTTTTAACAATTAATTTATTATAACGTCATATACGACCTAAATAAGTGGACTAACCATTTTAAAACAAATTTTATCTAGAGAAACGGAGACAACAAATGTTCCAAACCTCTTTGACCATCATCCTATGTCAGGAAACGATGCAATTACGCATTAAAACAAGATTGTTATATTTTTGAATTTTTCTCAAAATCAGTGGGTTAACCCCTACGAAAATATAGAGTTTTTTGGTAAATACTTTATATACTTATGTATATACTCTTCAGTGGTGTTTAAAAATTTCTAACCTCATTCTACATTTATAATAATCTATGCAAAACTTTATTTCATGGTAAATGGGAATCGTTTCTATTTTTTAACAATTAATTTATTAAAACTTCATATACGGTCTAAATAAGTAGACGAACCGCTATAAAATCTCTCTTATCTAAAGAAACGAAGACAAAAACAAGGTTCCAAGCCTCTTCTACCATCATCCTATGTAAGTGAACGATGTAACTATGCATTAAAATAAGATTGTCATTTTTTGTATTTTTTTCAAAATCAGTGGGTTAACCCCTACGAGAATATAGAGTTTTTTGGTAAATGCTCTATATACTGAAGTTTATACTCTTTAGTGTTGTTTAAAAATTTCTAACCATATTCTACATTTATATTAATCTATGTTAAACTTTTTTTCTTGGTAAATGGGCAACGTTTCTATTTTTAACAATTAATTTATTAAAACGTCATATACGGCCTAAATAAGTTGACTAACCGCTATAAAATCTCTATTATCTAAAGAAATTTACACAACAAAAGGTTCGAAACCTCTTTGACCATCATCCTATGTAAGTGAACGATGCAACTATGCATTAAAACAAGATTGTCATTTTTTTTTTGAATTTTTCTTAAAATCAATTAGTTAACCCCTACAAAAATACAGAGTTTTTTGGTAATTGCTCTATAAACTTAGGTTTATACTCTTTAGTATTTTTAAAAATTTCTAACCACATCCTACATATATACATTAATGTATTCGAAACTTTCTTTCATGGTACATGGGCAACGTTTCTATATTTTTATCAATTAATTTCTCAAAATTTCATATGCGGCCTAAATAAGTGGAGTAACCGATAGAAAATATCTATTATCTAAAGAAGCGTAGACAACAAATATTCCAAACCTCTTTAATCATAATCCTATGTAAGTGAACAATGCAATTATGCATTATAACAAGATTGTCGTTTTTTCTCAAAATCGGTGGGTAAACCCATACGAAAATAGAGTTTTTTGGTAAATGCTCTATATACTGAAATTTATACTTTTTAGTGTTGTTTAAAAAGTTATAACCACATTCTACATTTATGTTAATGTAGGTTAAACTTTCTTTCATAGAATATGGGCATCGTTTCTATTTTTTAACAATTAATTTATTAAAACTTCATATACAGCATATACAAGTGGACTAACCACTATAAAATCTCTAATATCTAGAGAAACGGAGACAACAAAGGCCCCAAATCTCTTTGACCATCATCCTATGTCCGTGAATGATACAACTATGCATTAAAATAATATTGTCATATTTTTTTGAATTTTTTTTCAAAATCGGTGGGTTAACCTACGAAAAAATATATTTTTCATGAAAATGAAATATATGTGATACATCACTAAGTTTAGTATGTTAAACTTATTTTCATAGTATATAGACATCGTATTAACGAGTGATTTAATAAAATTATATATTTCATCTAAATCAATGGACTAACCTGTATAAAATTTATATTTTATGTAGAAACGGAAACAACTAAAATCCCAAACCTCTTTGTCTCTAATCTATAAATAACAACCATCATAAATTAGTTTAAAACCTCCTAATTTCATGATGGCTCATTCAACAACTTGGTTTTTAAATACAGCTATTTACATGGTATACTTTTAAATCATTTACGTCTTTTCTTTTGGCATTGTTTTTTAATATATTTTGACGATGTTAAACGCGGGAAATAAGTTATAGGAGAATGAGTATATGAGAAGAATTTGAGAGAAGCAGAGTGAAGTTAGGACTTTGTAATCAGGACCGACTCTCGACTATGCGTTACGAAACATTTGTTTCAAGTTTCAAAAAATTTTGAATTAATATGAATAGACCAACTGACCCTCAAACCGAGCAAAAAAAATTATATATAGAATTCGACCCCAAAACTGTATAAGTTTATAGCCCCTCAAATCTCAGAACCGGTCATGTTTTGTATTTATTGAGTTAATAATCCGACATGGAAACAGCTGTCTTTAGTGTTTTCTTTAGTTTCTTTCGTGTTTCATAAAATCTGAAAGTGTGTTATTATAGCGTTTTAGACGCGTGATTGGATAGATATTAAGAACATTGACCAAACTAAATTGCAATTAAAATAATGTTTATAAATGAAGAGGGTTTAGGTGTTGAAATTAACTTTGTTGTTTTTTTCACGTTAATCTTTTCAACTTTCTTATGACATTCAACAATGGAACAAGATATGCAACAAAGTCAAGATATTACATATATACATATATATATATATATGTAATTCTTCATTTTATTAATAGATTGAAATTCCAAAAATGGTTGACAATGAACTTTCGACTATCTACATGCAGTAGAGATAGAACATATGACTATTTTATCTTATTACACATGTTGGATGTATCTTTTCTTTCTCGTGTCTATTGTTTTATTTGTAATTCAACGACACGTTTTGTTATTTTCACCCTCGTAAGACCGTGGGTCATTTTGGTCTCTCCCTAGCGGAGAATCTTGTACTGCGCATTTTCTTAGTGAAAAAGGTTTCGATGAAAAAAAATTATAATAATAGATTGAGCTCTTCATAGTATTTTCCAATAATAATGAAGTTCGAAATCGAAATGAAAACGTATAATACTCAAGAAATTATTGAGTGTGGAAGTCATAGAAATAAGAGACAAAAGGTGTAAAGGCCTAACAAATCCAATTGATGGGTTCGTTATATTACATCCAAAAAATGTGACACCAATATAGTTTGGATGATTATGAAGAAGTTCTAAATAGAATACAAATTTGACTTTTAGAGGCCCATCACTTTGTTAAAACAAACCCTAAAGTGTAGAAATATTATGGATACCATACTTTTTTGTTTATTAAAAAGTTTGAAACCCATATGTCTCCTTTCAAGTGAATGAAAGATCAAAAAAACCTCAAGATCCAAGGCTACATGATCAGTTGTTTTGTGGTTTTAAAATCGTTGACTTAACGTCCACAACATGTGATTTGTTGGTAGGCAAGGCAAGTGCCGGTATGGGCACAAACCAAGATAAAAGCCACTAGCCAATACTAATGACTCATTAAAACTTTGGTTCGTCGAGAATAAGTTTAGGCATATTACATGGATCCTAAGAACCGGAACTAGATTGAAATTTCGGAAAAACTCCATTGGTTATCAATATTTGATAACTGAAAGATTCATAACTGAACCTAACCGAAGTATTTCGGGTATCTGAAAATATATGGAATGTAGTCAATATTTTTCACCGAATAACGAAAGATGCTCCCGGTATAAAAAAATATACCCAGTAAAAAGTACTTGAATGGAAAGTCCCCTTGGTATAGTGGTTGACCAAGGGTTAATTAATGCTTCTATACCAAGTGGTCATGGGATCGATTTCCCGAAAATGCGCAATTTGCAGATTAATGGAGGCAGACTTATAAGAAGTCTTCAGCGTGGTGCAAGCGAAGACCATTCGTCATGCCAGCAGATCGAACGGAAAGATTTGTCCGATAAAGTATTGTCTTTGTAGTTGTTTCTCAAAATTTGTAATAGCAGTAGCTGTTGATAAATGGCTAGGTATTTAAAAAATACTCGAACATACCGCAAAAAAAAAAAGAATATACATAAAACATATAAAAACTAAAATTTCTAAAGAAACAAAAATAACAAAAAAATTCTCGAAATATTTGGATCTTTTTCGGTCATGGTTTCAAGTAACTATAATCGATCGAAATTGAATGAGAATTGCATCAAACCGAAATTTTATCGATTCCTAAATAAGTACCAACGTTTAGGAACTGAATTGTTCGAACTGACTTAAATCGATCCGAAAATCAAATGGACAACCCTAGTCAAGAATAGGAACTTGCAACTTAACAAATATTTGTATAAATAAAAATATGAACAAATATTTTACATTGACTATATATCCATTACTCTTTCTTTTGTTTCCTAAGAGAATCATTAGAAAAAAGAAATAGTAAATAATTAGAGGCGAAGCGAAGGGACAAAATTAGAAAAAAGATAAAAACGTGGAGAGGTAAGAGACCCCACAACTTGACTGTCCCTTCCCTCATTGGGCCATTTCACTTTCTCTCTCCTTCTCCAAAGGCCATTTCTTTTTTTTCTTTTTTTCTAGTATTTTTATTTATTTATTTATGTTTTTTTATTTTATTGGGCGACCATTTTTATTTTTATTTTTCCTTTTTGGGTCACATACCTAAACTTATCGTATTTTGCTGTTTAAGGCTACTATAGAGTAATTAATATGGGATGAAACGAATATAAAATATAGAAGAAATGTTTAAAATTAATAGTGTTACTCTCATTTATGGATAGAAAATCAGAAAAACAAATTAAAAAATAGAGTAAAGTTGGGTAAAAAATTCAAGTGAAAAACCGAGACAAATAACAAATTTATATAACATAATTTATTTTGGCATTCAAATTTTTAAATAAAACACATTTTATAACAAAATACATTTCGTTTGACGATGTTTATTTACTAATTCTAACCATAAATTATATCGTTTGCAATTGTAAAACCGTAATTAAATAATATTGCTTCGCATAAGATTAAAACAAATTTGTATGGTATTATATATATATATATATATATATATATTATTTTGTTTTACACGATCTCACTAGACAACATTTACATGTCTATATCATATATTATGAACAAATTTTAGTATTTTGATTGATTTTTTGAACTCCCTCACTTATTTTTCGTGGGTTATGTTAACATCAACGAGAAACATAATTTTGTCAAATTCATATCATCAAGATAATATATATCAACAAGTAAGATTTATTTTTATATATAGTCAATTACTCGTACATAAAATAGTTATAAGCAACGTTTAATTTGACTACTAGCTAGCTAGATCAATAAATAATTATTATGACCTAAGTAGATGAGATCAATTCCTCACCAACTATAAGAAACGACTCGTTCGTCTCACGAGTCGTCGTGTGATCTTTGTGACCTAATTCTAAAATCTTTCTTGGGAAGTATACAATTCGATTTGCAGCATCACATGATATTAATTAATGCATGAGTAGACCAAAGTATCATTAGTTAAATACAACAATAAGATTTGATTTAAAACCACTAATATAAAATCGAGAGAATGACTAGGGTGGACATTTTTTTTTGAAACCCAAACTCGAACCGAAAAAATATTGTTCTCTAGATTTGAGTAGTTCATATATAGGTAATAGACGGATATGATCCGCACGGATATTCGAAAACTTAGAAAATATGAACCAAAAATTAAAATAAATATTAAGAGATAATCAAATACTCGAATGAATAGCTTAAACGAACATTTAAATTGATTCGAAAACTCAAAAATACACAAAATTCCGAAGTTTGCAAAAACTATAAAACACGAGGTATCCAAAATAACTTAAATATCCGAAACGAATACCGAACCCCAGTTTGTCCGAACGCGAATCTAAAAACCCATATCCGATCCAAACACGAACCTAGAGCCCCAAATTCAACCCAAAACTGTCTAAACACCCGAATGGATAGAAAACAATCGGTAAAGTCACGTTTTAGCCACGAAAAACGTGATTTTATATCGTAAATTTTGTTGTTTTTACTTTAATCGTGTCAAAATCATTCGTATAATCATTCGTATAGCCACAATTAATCACAAAAAAAAGCATGATGCTATAACCACGATTTAGTTACAAAATCTGTCGTGTTATGACATTTTTTACTACTATCTGGATCTACGACCCGAACCCATCTAAATATCCGAGTGCTTAGCCCTAGAGAAAGGTTAAGTCAATTTTGTTTGGATAACAAACTCTGGTCTGAAAAAGAAAAACCGAATATTCGCATATAACTAAAGAACAAAAAAAAAACGAAAAATATATTAAATCTTGATAAAACCTTATCTTATTCCACGTGTTTAAATTTATTTACCCCATTTTTCATCTCTATGCAGTGTGTTAGGGCTTTTATCAGGTGTGGTCGATACTATACGACAAACCCATGCGCTTAAGACCTCGACGTTACTTCTCACGCCAAGTCACATTCATTGTACGTTACGTGTTATTGTCACATCGACACAATAATTAAAAAATTTATTAATATTATCCTCTCTCTTTAATCTCAGCCTTTGGATTTACCTATTGATTGACATCCAACGGCTAATAAAAATCTTATATTTTTCTAGTAACCTTATGTTATCTTCACAATGTTCATTTTCCGCGTAGAATTTTCTTATTCGTAAAATCTTGATTTTTTTTTTGGATTTATATTATTTGTTTTGTATCACATTTCGTTTTCTAAAATATATAATTTCAGACAAGAAATTTAAAAAACAATTAATTATTTTTCATTAGTAGAGAAAATCTCAGCGTAAAGAATTGCCACGTGGCTTTAATAATTTTTAACGAGTCCGAACAAATAGACGGCTACCGACGGCGTTATCGAATCCGACGGCACGACACACGACGTTGTTAACGGCGATAGATGACGGCGTTAAAGTAGTCGTGCGTTTGTAAGGACCAAGCCACCGTGTCTGCATATAACGATTCTTTCTCCACGGCGGAAGCGTAAGGCCACGGCTCTTAAGCGACAACCTAGCCGCGTCGCACACGAGCCGTAGAATCCGCCGGAGATCATCTCCTTTTCCGACGAAAACCGCCGGAAGTGACTTAACCACGCGGGAGTATTGCACCGTCGGTCTCGCGATCTCGAAACGCGACGCGAAATCTAAATCGACGATGTAACGTACGGCGGAGGGCGTCTGCACCACGACGTCGATGAACTCGTGGTTACCGGCGGTAAGACCGCCGCCGGAAGATTTCCATTTAGTTTTACAAATCGCCGCATTGTGACCGAGCTCTCTAAGAAAAGACATAACTTTACGCCGGAAAACGGCAGGCTGTTCGTCACGAGATCCTAAAGACGACAACATTTCCATCGCTCTCGCCACGTGGAGCAACACCATTCGTCCATAAGCATCCTCTCTAAGAGAGTTTCTCAGAATATTCTCTATATCACCGGCGAAATCAGGAACCTCGAGTGGTTCCGAGTCAGAATCGGAATCAGAGTCGGAGTCGTCATCATCGGTACGATCATCATTAACTTCATCTTCGAAGAACCCTTGAACAAGATCAGAGAGACAAAGGGAATCATCATCTTCTTCGTCGTAATCATCGATTCCATCGCCGGTATGATCACTTCCACTACTAAAACTGCATCCGACAAGACGAGCTCTAACCTCTTCGGCAAGTGGGTCGGTGACACGTTTCGCTCTCGAGAAACCCATTTCTTGAATGTGTAAAGATCTCTCTGGTTTGATTGAAGAAGGAGAGAGAGGAGGAGGAGATGGGTTTTTATAAAGGAGAGAACTTTCTTTTTAGAGAGAATAGTTTTAAGCTTCGAATATTCGTAAGGAGAAGCTAAAGTATAATATTTTTTATAGAGAAGACACGTAACGGTGGGAGAAAAGGAGAACCGGAGGATATACCAACTTCCAGTAAGCAACGATGACCTTTGGGCCGATGGGTTAGGCAAAAGAAATGGCATATCCTCTAACAAGGCCAACGAGTCTTTCGGGTTTATTCGCATCCATGCAGCATTTAAGTTGTAGGAAGGTAAAGTAGTGAATCCGAAAAATCGAACCGAATTTGAAATGAAAAATACTGACCCGAACGGAAGTTCTAAAATATTCGAATTAGGTATGGATATTCGGGTCTCGTTTGGGTTCGGTTCAGGTCTAGGTCCCGTTTTAAAAAATTTCAAGATCTATTCGGGTTTTTTAAAAATTCGATTTGAGTGCGGTTCGGGTTACTTCAAGTTCGGGTTGAGTTTAGTAAATCATCCACAACCCGAGTGCACCCGAATATTTTTTCAGGTTCGGGTATTTTCGGGTTTTTTGTGTACGGGTCAGATATTTTTCGGATTTTTATCATTTTCCTGTATTTTTCGAGCTCCTTTCGGGATTTTCGGATCTTTCAGATTTTACAGGTTTCAGTTCGGTTTGGGTTTTCTTGATATTTCAGGTGTTTGAGTTCGAAATTTTCATATTTAAGAAGGCATGTATATGGGTACAAGGGTATAAGGGTATTAATGTATTTATATGTATGAGAAACTTTCAGGACACCCATAGACTAGTTTGGGTTTCAGGCCGAAACCCGAAATACTGAAACGGAGAATCTGTTCAGGTTTTTTTACAAATTTTTTCGGGTTCGATTTCGGGTTATTCGGTTCGGGTTCAGTTCGGATTTTCGAGTTCGGTTTTTTTGCCCAGCCCTAATTTGAATGGATCTTAATAGAATTATCGAAAACCGACAGAACTGGAACTGAATCAAATTGATATTCAATAGTTATTGAATTACAATTACAAAAAATATCTAAAATATTGAAAATACACATTAAACTTTCATATAAATATTCGAACCGAACTTTCAAAATATTCGGATGAATCCTAGACTCAAAAACTTAAGACCAAAAAATCAAATTTCTGAACCGAATACTCATTTTCCACCTCTATATATAGTGGACGTTTTAAACTTCCGTAACTTTTTTATTAGACTTTTAAACTTCATGCTAAAATTTTCAATAAAACGATAGATTAATTTTTTTTTTCATTTCATTATAGTATGTGGTAAGGAGACGAATCGTCACACTAACACGTTACGATTTTGATCCACCTGTTGCACGAAGCTGTAATACAATAGTTTCTAGACATCTATACAGACTTTTTCTTTTAGTTTATTTACAAATTTGGAGATTAGGTTTATTTCACATGGATTATCTTGAGTTATAAACAAAAAAAAAAGTAAAAGATTATTCTAGACAAAAGATTTAGGAATAATGGGTTAACCGGAAAAGAGGCCACGTGACAGAGGGAAAAAAGAAAAAAAAATAGGAATAATATGATTGTGGTGGTTCCCATAGATAGATTGATAGTGAAAGGGAAACGTAGGGCCAATAACCCAAAAACCAAAGAGAGAGTCTTTAACCTTTGTCTCCTTATCTTGTTTTCCTCATTTAATCCACATTTCTTTTGGCTCTTCATGAAAGGGAAAGGTGTGTAAAGGCATCATCGTCTTCCTAGTTTCTTTAATTATTGATTATTATTTTAAAATTGCCAATAATCTTGTTTAGCCAAAGCATCATCAATTGTCCAAAGTAAAAATTTGAAATAGAGAACAAGACAATTAAAACGATAACTCGGATACTAATTTCATAATTGGCGGTTGAAAGTAATTACCAATTCCATGTATTGGCTCGGTTCGTTTGTTGGCCGCAAGTGATAGCGGCAACTTATGAAGGAACGATAATTTTTATGTTCGTTTAGTAGTCTGATGCGCTAATGGAAGAAGAAGATGATGAAGAACAGAGCAGGAATACAGAGACGTGTGTAGGCAAGAGTGAACCAAGCAAGACCAGTGAACCGAGAAGGTCAAACCGAAGGAGAATTCCAAACCGAAAGTATGATTGAATTATTATTTTGTTTCCTTGTTTTTTCTTATGCATTTACGTTGAACAATAAGGAAGAGAGCTGGTCATCCTTTTGTTCAGGAACCACTCTTTCCACTTTCCTTGTTGTTAGGAGTTTAGTTTCATTAGTCTTGTATTTCTTTCTTATTTAAGCTAATGACATCAATGAGAAAAGGTAGACTTCTACCACCAAAAAACAAACTGAGTACTTGAGATAAAACGTGGATACAACTCTGGGACTATCAAAGTCGCAGCGGCAACAACAACGATCAGTTAAAAATTTAAACCGTTAATCGATGTGGTCCATCCACCGATGCAATCCATCGTTGTATTTAACTGTTTATTCAAAGATCGACAATGAACATCTTCTTGACAGTTACTATAACGGCTAGCAAATGAACATGGTCATTATATAAAAAAAAATGATATCATTGGGGAGTATAGGAGTTGAAATACATAATAAAGGCATTGTAGGTTAAGCATCGACAAAGAGATTGAAGAAGATCCCAACTTACATCAAACTGTTGTTCGAGGCAGATGCGGCCCCAAGGCCAAATTAGACATGCATGCACTTCCAGTTTCGATTTTACAGAAAATATTATATTTAGAAAACGGTCTTTTTTTTAATAAATATTAAAAATCGGCATTTTTTCTATCGATTGCGGTCTTTATTAAATATGTAAATCGTCGAACAAACTTTTTATGCAATTTAAAATCATTTCAAACAAAAAAAGTTGGAATTTGAAAGGTGTGAAGAGTTCTCTAAATGGGGTATATAGAACAATTGGCGATATCAAATAATCTTTTTTGCAAGAACGAAAACGTGACAAGTGGGTTTTGTTTGTTTTTGGTGCTTGTTTCATGCTTCTTGTCCCATGCAGTTTGTGATATAGTATTATTAAAATAACGACCCAAATGCGTTTTATATGTAGTAATATTAAAATCTTATTGAACGCCAAGAGTCAAGGGTTATGATTTTAAAGTATTCTTTTGTAATTTTAAATGAACCGTGGAGAAGAGCAAATGGATTAGCGGTGGTCTTTATTGTCATCTCGCGAAATCGTAATTTGAACTATGTGCATGTCTCTAGTGAGAGAAATTATTTATCATTAAATTACAAACGAATAAAATGAACCGTGAAATTATGCTAATTTTAGCATTAATGATTAGAGATAATGTGTGAAAAAATTATACTAATATATGGCAGTTTGAAGAAATCAAAGCATTTTTCCTATATCGTGATGTTGTTTATAGTGAATTACAAACTACAAAGTTTTACCTTAAAAAGTCCTAACCGTCATCGTTTTTCATTTTCGCTTCGAATTTTTTCGTCATATTTGCTTGAGTTTTTTTTTTGATAAATATATATCTACTTGAGTGAACTTAACAACTTTGAGTTGAACCCATTTTAGATTATGGGCTTTGTTTGGAAACCATTTATACTAATTAGTAGGCTTCGAAGTTAAAAGGCTCCTCTGAATAAAAGACCATTAAGCAATAGGCTTCTTTTGATGAACTCCTTTGTGTTTACATATAACTCGATGTTATGTCTTTACAATGCTACAAAGTACAAACAATCAATTTTTTGTGTTAAAACGTACGAGTACCGAGGACATTATAGTTCGGTGGTTGAGTCTCCAGAGCCAATCTTCAAGCACCAGGGTTCGATCTACCTTCACCACACAGTGGAATGAATATGTGGAGCTAATGGACTATCGGACCGACTTGGTCCGTTTATTGACAAAAAAAAATCGTGGGAGTTTCCGACATTCGGCTCATAAATTTTCCGATATTTATAGTCACCTTTAGATATTTTATAGACCGCTTCATATTTAAGTTTGACTATGGTTATCATACCCAGTTGACATCTCTATTCTTACAAAAATTATTCGAGTAAAATCGCGGTAACATAAGGATGATATCTTACGTTGTTAGATAGCTCAAAACCAAAGCTACACACACAAACGCAATCGACTCGTTTCAATATGAATCCTTGAACAAGTTATAGGATTAGTAATTTTATTTGTTTAGGTAACAAAACTCTTTTTTTTTAGCATCAAAGAAATATTTCAACAGTTGACATAAAAAATCAACAAAAGACCCGGCGATGGTTGAGGAACTTCGACAAAAGTAACACATTCGTCAAAAAAATTTAGTTTGGTTAGATATATTTATAGATTGTTTTGTCGGCAAGTAATATTTTCACATTTTTATTTTACACTTCAAAATAAAATCAAAGTTTGTTTCCAATAAACTTTTTTTAAAAAAATTTCATAATTTCGTAATTGTAAAAAGACATTATTATTAGCGATTAATATCATTTCACGTCGAAGGCACAACAATTCCTCCTCATCCTAACCACTTCCACCCATAAAAGTCCGACACACAAATATTTATTAAACAACAAATTATTTCCATTTATTATAACGGAAACGCATTGGTCTAGTGGTTTAAATTTTTAAAGGTTGATACCGAATTTCAGATAATGCAATTTATTGCAAATTTTCATGTGCAAGCTTTAAGAGATTTCAGAGTGTTGTTTGTAGAGCCATTTGCTGTGATCTCCTGATCCAGATGCTACGAGGAGAGCTCATCGTGTAGTAGTTTATGAAGTTATTCATCAGAATCGTATGAATTGTAGATAGCGTATAATTGAACATCATTTATAATAGAATTTTTTTTGGTCACATTATAATAGAATTAAGATTAAAATATAAATGATGTTAGTTAAAAAAACACTTCAATATTATTTATTATTACAATTTGTGTAGTACTAATATATAACTATTAAACAACTATATAAACCCCTCATTACCACCATTAATAGTCCCTCCTTTTTTTCCTCTGTTCTTCACTTTGAGAAAAGTTTAAAACTTTATCTTCCATTTTATTATAATCTTTGATCTTTGAGGAGCTTAATTCAACAATTAATCACACTTACGTTTTTTCAGATCTTTAATCTTTTTGAGTTCTTTCTTCACACTCTTTAGAAATCAAGATCAATGGACAACGAGCTGTTTATGAATGTTGATGTTTCACAACAGCCGGAGATTACGTCACTGTCTTCTTCTCCGGCGATGTTTAATTGGGTTTCGGCGGAGGAGAGCCACCCGGTGGAAACGAGTCTCGGTGGTCGTGATTGTTTTTTCTGGGAAAAGTCAACGGAACAGAGCATTTTCGATTCGGCTTTGAGCTCACTCGTCTCTTCTCCGACGCCGTCTAGTTCAAACTTCTCCGGCGGAGGCGGTGGCAATAACTCTGTCATCAGAGAGCTAATCGGAAAATTGGGTACCGTCGGCGAGATCTACGAAGCTCCGGCGAGTATCGGAAACGTTTCCAGATCGTGTTACGGAACTCCTATGAGCTCTCCACCGCCGAGACCAATCCCCGCGACGACTCCGTTAGCCGAATTTTCCGGCGATCCGGGTTTCGCCGAGAGAGCCGCGAGGTTCTCGTGTTTCGGCAGCCGGAGCTTTAACGGCAGAACCAACTCGCCGTTGCCGATCAACACCGGACCCGTCGCTGCAACAACAAACGGGAAGCTGACACGTGTCTCCAGCAGCCCTTCTCTTAAAGCCGCCGCGTCTCAGCCTCCCGCCGCCGCCGCCGCCGGCGAACTTTCCCGGAAAAGAAAAGCTAAATCTAAAGAGAAGTCTCCGTCACCGGATATGTCAAAGGAAGATTCGGATCCGAAAAGAATAAAAAAATCAGAAGAAAATGTAGAGAAGGCGAAAACAGATGATCCTCATAAAGATTTCATCCATGTCAGAGCACGGCGAGGTCAAGCCACCGATAGTCACAGCCTCGCCGAACGAGTCAGTAAAAAAAAAACTTACTCAAAAATTTACCAATTTTGATTAATTATGTTTAAAAAAAAAGTTATAACTGAAAAATTGTTAGTAGAAATAACCAAACTGAATAAAGTTTTAGCGGATTGACATTTCGTTTTTTATAGTTATATTTTTAACACGCTAGTTATATATAGCTGAATCACGTTTTAAAAATGTGAAAACATGAAAATGTGATAAATATTATGAATGGTAAAAAATAATGGAATTACGTTTTCAAAACGTGAAAACGTGAATAAGTTGTATATCATTCATCGTTGTAAGTTAAATTAATCGTGTTTTTATGTTTTGTGATTTAAGGTTAGAAGAGAGAAGATTAGTGAAAGAATGAAACTACTTCAAGATCTTGTCCCAGGATGCAACAAGGTAAGAGCAAATTAATTTGATTAATCACTAATTAATTTTCTAATTATGATTATTTTTTTAAAGGTTACTGGAAAAGCATTAATGTTGGATGAAATTATAAATTATGTCCAATCATTACAACGACAAGTTGAGGTAAATTCCATTAAAATTATTGGTCCACTTTAAAAAAAATCTCTTTTTCAATTATTTCATAATCACTTTTTTAAAAAAAGAATATAATTACACGGTTTTGTAATTATTTAATATAAATTTGCTTAATAATTATTATTGCAGTTCTTATCAATGAAGTTATCATCAGTGAACACCAGGCTGGATTTTAACATGGAAGCTCTTGTGTCAAAGGATGTAAGTCACCGTCACATTTTATTATATAAAAAACATAATTAATTGTAATTAGCTAATTATTAATTGTTAATTATTATAACAATAATTACTTTGTGAAACCAATCGTGTAAGTGTTATTTTTTTTATTTTTTTCTGACAGATATTTCCTTCAAGCAATGAGCTAATGCATCATCATCATCAACAACAACTAATTCAATTAGAATCTTCATCAGAAACCTTATTGGCTAATCATAATCATAAACAATTTAATCCTAATATTTCTTCTAATGATATAATTGAACATTTGGAAACTTCTGAATCAAGTAGAAGCTTCGTGTCTCCTTTACCATCACTTACTCAATTCACTGACTCTATTTCTCAGGTTTTTAAAAAAATTTCATATCTTATTGTTTTATTATTTTTAAAATAAATCCATTTGAAATATTTTTTTGTTTTGTTTTTTGTTTTCAGTATTCAACATTTTCTCAAGATGATTTACATAGCATTATTCATAGAGTGGTTTTTACACCAAATCAAATCCAAGAATCAAACCAAGTTCAGTCACATAATTTTCAAGGTTTTAAAATTTTAAAATTATATAATTCTTTATGTTTCGTTTTGATATAAACTAGACATTTTAGATTTGATATTTAACAAATTTTTGTACTATGCAGGTCCATCAAACATGAAAGCTGAACTTTGATCAAATCATTATTTGTATTTTTATACAAAATATTTGGAGTTTTTGAACAAAAGGGCTCATAAAAGATATAAAGTAAGAAAATGATTGATGGATGTACATAACAAGAAGCTTGAAATTGAACCACACCATTTGCAAATTCATTTCCATAATCATCTTCATATATAAATATATATCAATAACATCTTTTTATTTACAATTTTTTTTGTGCCCTTGTGTTAATTTTGGGTCATTTTTATTGTCATTTGCTATTTTTATTATTGGATTATGTATGCTTATTTTCTTTATGTAATATCATTGTAAGTTTTAAGTTTAAAGCTCATCATATAATACCACATCATATAATATGTTCCATTAACTTTTCTTTTTTTGACATTGAAACCTTCTTTTTATTAAGAAAGCGGAAAAGAAATCTCCGCTAAGGAGAATTTATAGTGATCCGCCGGTCTTACGATGGGCAAAATAAGTAATACGTGTTTTTGACTTATGAATAAAGCAAAAAGTACGAGAAAAAACAAGTACAACAAAGGTAAACGACTCAAACTTATAATTTGAATAACAAAAAAAAACTAACAATGAATCTTTTTTGCTTTACACATTGCTCAAACTTATAATTTCCAACCAAATAACAAGTATTATAGTTTATACACGAACAATTTTAAAATTTATTGAGCTATAATATTTTACAGTGTTCTGTATTCTTTATGGATAGACCGACTTTTAAAGCTAGTCGCCGTGTACATATCAACTCAAAAAATTTTAGAGACCGAATCTAATGTTTTGTCTGGCATAATTAAAGACCGATTTTGAATATATAGATAGCTTGTTAATGATTGTGAAGGAAAACATCAAATCTTAGCTAACCATGATTTTTCTGATTTGTTATAACTCGTCATTATCAAATTTTCAACGTTAGATCACGTTTTGAAATTTTTTTTGATTGATTTGATCGTTGGAAGTGTTACCAGCTGTGTTATAAGGTGTTGTGTCATTTTCTTTATTGTGTTTTGTGGTGAGTTTTTAAAAGACACATTTTTAAAAAAGTCTGATTTGATATGAGTGGTTATGAGCTACTAAAAAACCAACAAATCTCTGATTAATTAGGAATCTAATATGGATCACGCCGTGATTTCAGGAAAATTATATGGATCTAGTTGTTAATTGAGAGAAAGTCTCTTTTTAAATTAACCTAGCACTATATGATGTTGTTATTTACGGTTCGATCAGAGTTAAAAAAATATTACACGTACCACTATAGTAAACACTATAAGAACCTACAACAACAAAGTGTTCAAATCAAAAAATAAATGTTTAATCGGTAACAACTTACCTTACACCACAAAAACATAAAAAACAATACATTTATAGAGTTTTGTTCGTGTGACTGCACGAGTGTTTTTTCTATCTATATAATTTATAATCGGTGATGTTTGTATTTTTTGAATATCGAGTTCGAAATTTTCGATTATTTCAAATTTTGAGTTCGGGTTCAGGTTCAAGTCATAAATTTTAAAATTTTCAGTTATTTTGAACTCTGAATTCAAATTTACGTTTGAGATTTTCGGGTTTTTCGATTTTTTTCATATACTCATATGAATACGGATACGATTTGGTTCGGATAATGTCTCATACCTAAAATAACGTGAAACAAAACTCGTTCGAATAGTTTTTAAATACACCATACGTCTAAACTTAAATTTTCATTTTTATATAAATGTTAGTGTACTAGAGAACCTTTTAATTTGTGAAATAATAACTAGAGTCAATTTTATTTTAAGATAAATTCAATTTTAGAAAATCACACATGGTTGTGTGCTTCTTTAAATTTTTTTTTATCATTGTATCACAATTTTTTTGGATTTAGTATAATGGGCCACGATTAATCCTACAAAGTCCAATCTTACAAAGCCTTAAATATTTAATGGGCTTGTAATAAAACTTTGTATTAGTTTGTGGTTTTGGTGGGCTTTTTTCGGGTTATTTTATTTGTCGGCCCATCTAAACACGTTTTGAATCTCTCAATTTTTTTTTTTTCATTTTAACTCTTGAAGTGGCTAGAAGAGACGCACGAGATAAACGGCACGATGTTACTTCTTCTTTTTCAGACATGGCACGTGGTTCTTTCACGATGTTTTACGCCTTGGTGCTTGATTAATAGAAACGGCACGTTATTACTACTGATTATTCAATTTCCCTCTTAAACTTTAATTTTTTTTCCCCGCGAATAATACAAATTCATGAGTTAATAATTTCTTGTTGTCGGGTAATGTAAAAATCCCTTATATTACTAAATATTTAATTATTTTACGTGATCATAATAAATTAAGTACTAGTTTCACACTAAAACAAAATAATATGAAATTTGTATAACTCAATTGATGATTGTAAATTTGTAATTATGAAAATGGTTGTGTTATATACGCAAGTTTGGCTTTAGAGATCACGAAACGGTCCAACAAGGCACAAAACACATAATGATGCATCTTAAAATATTGTTCTAGTCTTTAATAATTGAGATTAGGTGAAACTCTATTTTGAAAGACTACTATAATATTACTACAATCCATGCGTATAGTATTATATAATTTATACTATATACTTAAAATATAAACCACCTAACTATCATGAATATAAAAGTATTACGGAGAATAAGGGTTTTTAGTAGGTTTGGACATTTTACTCGAACCAGAAATGGTTCGAAAATCATCGAATCCAAACTCGAACCAACGTACAAAAATATATGATCGGCTTTTTACATCGCCGATATTTTGAGCATCGGGTAAATCCCGAATTCACAGTCGAAAAATTTGAAAGTTTTAAAACAAAAATCTAAAGCTAAAAAAATAAGAAGCATCCGAAAACTCCAACTAAACCCGAAAAAAATCTAAAAAATGGAAAACACTCGAAAAAATCCGAACCTAAAAAACCAAAAACATATGAATCATAAAAGTATGGGCAATTCCCAATATAGCACATTTTCTCATTTTCTGGACACACTTAGCATGTGTTTTAGGATTTTCCACGTGTAGCATTTTTAAAATATTAGAATGACCATTTTACCCCTGACATTTTTAAAATGTGGCTTAGGATTCTCATTTTCCCTAAACCCTAAACACTAAACCCTAAACCCTAAACCCTAAACCCTAAACCCAAAATTAGACAGGGGTATTTTCGGTATACAATGTGTTAAATATGCTAGAGTTGGAAAATTTGAGCTTGTATGTTACATGTGGCAAAAAAACACAAAAGTGTGCTATCTATGGGAATTTCTCTAAAAGTATTGAGTGTATATGTGATTCAATAGATTTACTAAATCTGATCCGAATCCAAAAGATCCGAACTAAAAACGAACCAAAATTTTAAAAAATCTAAGTGGATCCTAAAGGGTTTAAGTTATAATTCCGGTCACGAACCGAATACGATCCGAACCGAACGATACCTGAAACGTCTTGACTTAGTTTTTATTACAATTGATTTTGATCACTATTGAGTAAGATTTATTTAAAACTTCTTAATTATACCCTTAATTATGTATGATAATTGATAAAGTATTAAGTAACCACTATGTGCATAATTACTTTATCCAATGATATCTAACCACTTGTCAAGTTGGAGAAAAAGAAAGAATAACCACACACCCATTATGAGGACTAAAGTAGCCCATAGGAAAATAAAAAACAAACAGAATCATATATTATTTTTACTATATAGTATTTATATATTTATACTAAAATTAAATTTAGAAAGGAATCAAAAAAAAGATACTCTTCAAACCTTATCCAATCTTCACCACTTCTCCCACTAATCCGCTAATCAAAAAAATCACTTCTTCTTCTTTCTCTCAATCACAGATCCTTTAGGGTTTTTTCCTTCAATCACTTTCATGGACAGTGTTCTCTCAAATCAAGCGGCGTTTCTGTTTCTCCCGTCGCGTTCCATTAGACAGAGCGGCGAAGGAGGCGGCGGCGGTTTTGTTACCCCGGCGAAGCGGAAGTTTCAGTATCGTTCGATGTTCGTCGTTGTTGCGGCGGCGGGACCGAGTCGTTGTGAGCCTGGAAGTAGCCTTAACGCGCCGCTTGAACCGAGATCGGCACAGGGGAGGTTTCTGAGAAGCGTGTTGCTAAACAAACGGCAGCTATTTCACTACGCCGCCGCTGATGAGCTTAAACAGCTGGCGGAAGATCGGGAAGCCGCCGTAGCTCGTATGTCTCTTAGCTTTGGTTCCGATGAAGCTTTGCTTCACAGGTTCGTTTCCAAATTGTTCGATTCTTGTGTGTTGAAGAGTACTTTTGATGCTGTTTTATACTCATCGGAGAATCATACAAATGACATAGCTGATTTTGCATAAGAGAGACTTATAACTATGATTTGCTTCTGCTTTCTTATGCTGTGCCTTGTGAAGCAAGTTTTGTTTTAGTGTTTGATAAAGATATTTTGCCTAATTTAGCTTCTCTCATGTTCTGTAACTTGTTGGCTCTAATCACAGTGTGAGATTCTTTCTTAGGTATGTATCATTCGTTGTCGAATGTTAGTGTTTAGCTAGTGTTAAACTCTCTGCTTCCACATTTTGTCCTGTATCTTCAGCTCATTGTTATAAGCTTAGTCCGTTGCAGCTCGGCGAATTCTATACGATGTTTTCGCTGATGTCTTTTACCGAATTAAGCTTCTCTCCTGTTCTGTAACTTGTTAGCTCTATTCGCAGTGTGAGATTCTTTCTTCGGTATGCATCATTCGTTGTCGAATGTTAGTGTTTAGCTAGTGTCAAACTCTCTGCTTCCACATCTTGTTCTGTTTATGCAGCTCATTGTTATAAGCTTAACTCGTTGTAGCTCGGCAAATTCTATACTTTTATCGATGTTTTTCGCAGGTGTCTACTCTTTTACGGACTCTAACTCTCCGGTTTTTTCTCCATGGTTGTTAGAAGGATAGCTCAACTCAAGGAACGTTACTGCAAAACCGCAGTTCAAGACATAATGTACATGTTAATATTCTACAAATTCTCCGAAGCGAGAGTCCCTCTTGTTCCAAAGCTCTCTAGATGCATCTACAACGGAAGACTCGAGATCTTGCCTACAAAAGACTGGGAGCTAGAGTCAATTCACAGCTGCGATACTCTTGAACTCATCAAAGAACATGTAAGTGCAGTAATCGGATTACGGGTTAATTCATGTGTGACTGACAATTGGGCAACAACGCAGATACAGAAACTGCGCCTCGGGAAAGTATACGCCGCTTCGATTTTGTACGGTTACTTCTTGAAATCCGCTTCTCTCAGGCACCAACTCGAGTGTTCCTTATCGGATATACCCGGAAAAGGATACCTTAAAAGTCCGGTCTTCGGATGTTCTTTCACAACGGACAGTGCAGAGTTCTCCAACAAGCAGCAGCTAAGACATTACATCTCAGGGTTCGATCCTGATACATTGCAAAGATGCGCAAAACCGAGGACAGAGGAAGCTAGGAATCTGATTGAGAAGCAAAGTTTAGCTCTTTTCGGACCGGAGGAGAGCGATGAGACTATCGTGACATCGTTTTCGAGTCTGAAACGGTTGGTTTTAGAAGCTGTTGCGTTTGGGACGTTTCTCTGGGACACGGAGTTGTATGTTGATGATGTCTATAAGCTCAAGGAGAATGGGAATGCAGAAGAACAAGAGAACAAAAGTATATGATGAAACCAAGTTTGGTTTAAAAGAAAATGCTTCATGATCCTTTTGGTGTGTGTGTATATATATTGGCAAATTCTTTAGTGTATAGTTTTAAAAGTTTGAAAATCAAACTACTAAAGTGTCTTGCCACTCAAACCCTAAAGTTTCGTTGTCAACACGTAACAAAACCTAAACTTGCGTCCTAAAAGAGAAATTAGCTAAAATTTAAATACTACCCGAACCAAACTCGAACCGAATATAAAAAAGCCGAAATGGATTTTAGAATTTTTTAATACGGGACTCGAACCAAATCCGACCCGAACTCGAACGGACTCCAATACCATGCCTAGTGTTTTTAATTTGGGCTTCTGTATTTTAGGCCCAAACATCAACTTGTTTTGGGCCTTTGGCCCAAAATATTTCACCTATAAAACCCGCCAATTCTCAATAGAGTGATGTGTAAAAAAAAAACTGGTCTTCTTCATCATTTCAGTTTCTCTCTCGCCGGAATATTCCGTCTCTGCTTCATCATCTACTTACCGTTCGCCACCGTCAAACAATCACCGGTGAGTTTATCCATTTCGCTTCTTTGTCTTTCATCTCTTGCGTTAGATTCTTCTCACTGAGAGACAGTTTCTTCTTTCTCATGCCGCGAATCGCGCGTGATTAGGGTTTATCAAAATCTGACACCTCTTGTTCCAGACTTTCTCGGTGGTTTATACTAAGGAATATGCCGGACGTTCAATCAACGGTGTTGGAATTTGTTAACAAGCTCAGGAAACGGTAAAATCGCTTTGCCGCATTTCTATTCTGTAAATTTCGTTAAAACCATTTTTGTTAAGAGAGAGTTGCTGATTTGATTATAGTAAGATCGAAGGCTCACAAGCCACAGCTAAATACACCGTGGAGCTACTTAGGTCAGTGATTTCGCAGCATCGGGTGCCTCACGCGAACCAGGCATCAGCTCTTATCGATGCGGTGAAAGCCGTTGGTCAACAATTGGTCGCTGCAAATCCTGTTGGTATGTCTTGGTCGCTGCGTATTTTCGTTCAGCAAGTTCAAGGAATATAAGTATTGTCGTGTGTGTTATTTGTAGAGCTTGCGGTTGGAAATGTAGTTAGGCGGGTTTTGCATATTATAAGGGAAGAGGATCTCTCTCTCGCCACCGCAGCTATGGGTGGGTTGGACTTGTTGGATGCGAGTGATGACGATGAAGATGATAATAACAAAGGAATTGGGTATCCTGCAATGTCGGCTGCAGTTGTTGCAGCAGCGGCTAGGAGTACATTACGCCCTCCATCTTTGCAAACGCTTCTCGAGGGCACTCCTGAATCTGCTACTGTCCCATACACATCTTCATCCGGTGCTGATTCCGAAAGCAAAAGTAAATGTACCTTTCCTGTTCCTAATGCTATTTTCTTTCAGTAGACCTTCATGCTACTTGTTTTTACTTATGTTATTGCTAAGTCATGGAAGGAAGTAATTTAATAGGAATAGATTAAAGTTGCTTACAAGTCGATACTCGATACTGATGGTTTTCTTTTGGGTATCATCTTAGACATGGACTCTAGATTGACGGTAAATGTAACAACTTTAGGTGTTGAGGAATATCGTTTTTACTTTAGTGAATTTTGTGATTGCTAGAGTTAAGGGAACTCTAACGCACACCCTGGATTAGTGGTTCCGGTAGTTTTGTTGCTGAGTTACTTAGATTAGACAATCAGTTTCTGTTCTGAAGAGGCTTGTGTTGGCTGGTCCATCTTGTTTCTACTGAAATTATCTTCAATCAATCATAGGACAAAGTTTTGTTTTACATATCTTGTTGATATTAATGATCTAATGTACCATTTCTTAGCTGCTGATAAAAGTTCAATAACTCGGAAGTTGAAGCATGATGTTATAGAAGGAGTAAATCAACTTATCCAAGAGATTGCTGGTTGTCATGAGCAGATCGCTGAACAAGCTATAGAGCATATTCATCAAAAGTACTTTTCGTCTCTATACTAACATTCAATATGGGAACCAAAGTGTTTGTTTATCAGTGCTCATGATAACCTTTGTATTCTCTAAATTCCTTTTATTTCAGTGAGGTGATTCTGACCCTCGGTAGCTCAAGAACTGTACTTGAGTTTCTGTGTGCTGCAAAAGAGAAGAAAAGATCATTTCGTGTATTTGTAGCCGAAGGTGCTCCAAGGTTTGGGTTCTCCTCTATACTATAGGTTTTCATTCTTACCATTGTTAGTGTTTTCTGCTTTTCCGAACATTTTGTCTTTCCATCAAACTTCCAATTCTGTTTTATTAGGTATCAGGGCCACGTGTTGGCAAAAGAACTAGTAGCTAGAGGTTTGCAGACCACTGTGATCACCGATTCTGCAGTGTTTGCTATGATCTCTCGAGTGAATATGGTACATGTTCAATCCCTCCCGATTCTATGTCTTCTTGTTATTGGCCTCTAAAAACAGATTACAAATGATTTGATAACGCACAGGTTATAATTGGAGCGCATGCAGTGATGGCAAATGGTGGGGTTATAGGACCTGTTGGAGTCAACATGGCCGCTCTTGCTGCACAAAAGCACGCAGTCCCATTTGTGGTTCTAGCTGGTAGTCATAAGGTTTGGTTTCGAGTTGTTCATGTTGCTCAAACCATTGATTGCTCTCATGAACCTTAAACACATGACTTACGGTTTTCTGTAATGTAATAAACAGTTATGCCCACTCTATCCTCACAATCCGGAGGTATTACTAAACGAACTGAGATCTCCTTCCGAGCTTTTGGATTTTGGTGAATTCTCTGATTGCCTTGATTTCGGAGCGGGTTGCGGTTCTCCCCTTCTTCAAGTTGTCAACCCAACTTTCGATTACGTCCCACCAAACCTTGTTAGTCTCTTTATAACCGACACGTAAGTCATATCTATATACTACATTTTAGATGGGTCATGGCATTTCCTTGTTCTGGATATGTAACTGATCATAGCAAACTCTAATTTTGGATACAGAGGAGGACACAACCCATCTTACATGTACCGTCTGATAGCCGATTATTACTCTGCCGATGATTTAGTAATGTAGACTAGTTTCGGGTTCGCTTGACCGACCACACAACAACACACTCGCTTGGCCGGTCATTCGCAATCCGAGGATAACACAATGGATAAGGATTGTGAACCAGAGAAGGAGAAAACATCTTTTGTGTCTTAAAATTGGTCAAGCCAAAGTTTATTTTTGTGCCGTGTCTCCTTTAGATTCAGTCTCAAAAAGTGTATTGTTACTTTGATTACTTCTTTTACTCAGACACTAAAACATCTTCTCATACATATCTTAAGTCATCGAAGAAAGATGTGAGGCTTTAGCTTCTTATGTTTTTTCTTCTTCTAACGTTTAGTGTGTCTCGTAGAACGGATATCCGAACCCGCAAAGATCCGAACCGAACTGATCCGAACCGAACTTATAATTATCCAAATGGGATCTAAACCCAAAACACTTTAAACCCGAATAAACCCGTCTGATGAAACTGGTGATGACTGCAGTCATAGACAAGGCCCACCTTGTGAAATTATCTAAGCCCAAATGTTATTTACTCAAAATGCCAAAAAAGGCTTTTTTTTCTTCTTTATAAATACTAATTTGCCATCTTCAAACCAAAGTTTCTCTTTTTTTTTTCTTTGCTGAGGTTTTTAGAGAGAGAAAGAGAGGAAGAGAGAGAGAGATTTCTTCTTCTTGTTCAAGATCAAAAACATTTTTTTTTAAAAAAAACACACACAAGAACATTACAGTTATATACGGAAAGAGAAGGTATATTATAATTATTATTATATATACACACACATCCATATGCCAACACATGGAGATTAAGAGAGAGGAGAGAGAGATATTTCTCACTTTCTTCTTCCTCTTCCTCTCTCTCTCCTCTTCTCTTTGAGATCTTTCAATCTCTCTCTCTATATTATTTTTAAAAATCAAAAAAAAAATTACAGACAAAAGCTGTTTCCCAAAAAACGCCGTTGATTTCTATTTTCTTCTTCTATTGTAGCTGAAAAAAATAAAAATTAAACTTCATAGTAAATTTCTTCCACAAAGTTTTGAAATTTGATCTTCGAACGATACTTAAAAAAAAAGCTTAATTTTTTACGTTTTTTGCAATCTGGGTTTCTTCCTCTTCTCTTGCGTGTACAATCGGTGAACTCGAGCAATTTCTTCTCGTGCTTGTGATTATCGATTTCGATTGTTTTTTTTCCTTTCTAGGGTTTGATTTGGATCGCAACCTTTTTGATTTGGGAACCTAATTGCAAGAGATTGAAATAAGTTTAGCTTCGAAAAATCGGATTTTTTTTCTTCACATTTCAATCTGAAACAAAGGCTAAACTTATTGGCGGCTACTACTAATAAAGGTGCTTGCTTTGAAGCAGCTCTGCTCATATCTTTAAGACCCTTTTGATTTTGAGTTAACGAAAGTGCTTATGTTCTTGGTTTTGTGTTTATCAGGTTACCGACAAATCTTGCTAAATTTTATAGTGTGTTTAAGCATCTGTGAAGTGACTTTTGGGAAGATCATAAAGAAAGTTTGAAGCTTTGTATTGATATGGTGAACTGGATCATAGTTTTTGATATAGTCAAGTGTTGGAATAAAGGGTTGAGAAAGTAAACAAGAGAGAGTGGTGATAAGTGTTTTTAAGACGCTTTTTTCGGATAAGTGTCATGTCTCGTTGCTTTCCATTTCCACCTCCTGGATATGAGAAGAAGATTAGAATCGATGAAGCTGACCCTTTATTAAAGGTTCTTTATTGTTAAACTCTTTAGGATCTTAGCTTGTATCTTGCTTTTGATGTTTCCTTCGCTTTTGTTGGAGAGTGACTAGAGTAGTTAGATAACGTATGTGTTGCCTTTAGACTTCTAGAAAAATGGTGATTAATAGTTAAGAGTATGATGAGACTGGAGTCTGATGAGTTGCCTTTCTCTGGATACTTTTTAATCTAACGGAGGAGAACGAATTTTGCGGAACACTTTGTGTGGTTTTCTTGAACGCTAATGGTTTTGGATGTTAGATAATTTGTATGCCATTGATTATTGGTGTGGGTTTTGCCTAAATGATTTGAAGTTTACTGTCAATACCAGATTTAGCGAACTTATGTCATTAGTGTGACTCTCTCTATCCTTGTTGGAATGTTAGAGCATAGATTTTGTTCACCGGTTTAAGAGACGATATATCCTAGGAATAATAGTTTGTGTAGCATCTTGAGAAACTGTGAGAATGGTTATACGAAATAGTAGCGTATGAGCATAGAATTAGCATATGTGAGCTTGAACTTATTGGAATTAGTATAAGGCTAATGTATTAGACTAGGTATGTACTAGAGGTTAATCATCACTTATATATGTTTGGTCTTCTTCTTCTCGGATTGAATCTGCAGGAAAAGCTAAAGAAGGAAAAGAAGCACAAAAAGGAGAAGAGGGATAAAGAGAAGAAAGAAGGAAAAGAGAAAAAGGATAAAGGAACAAGCAGAGACAAACATAAGGAACGAAAGGAGAAAAAAGAGAAACATAAAGATAGGAAAGACAAAGATCGGGATAAAGAAAAGAGCAGAACCTCGGGGGACAAAGAAGCTGCTGGTGTTCCGTTGAACGCTGGGGACAGAAAAAAACTGGTAACAAATGCTTTGCAGAACAATGGTAATGGAGAGTCGAAGTTTATAGAGGACCTGGCAAGAAGGATCAGAAATGGAGAAGAAGCTGCGGAAAGTCAAAGTGCACGAACGAATAATCGTGGAGTTACAGAGAGCAACATCTCCTGCCCGGTTCCGCAAACCAACCATAGGAAAGATGAAGAAAAGAGAATCAATATTCATAAAAACTTTACCATGGCTGAAAGGTCTGAAAACGCGGTTCTTCGAGTATCACCTTGCACGGATCACAGAGGAGCTGAGGCTATAGTTAAACCAGTGGAGAAAAAGGATCAGGCAAAGAAAATAGAACCACATGAGAAGAATCATCGCAGGGAAAGTGTGACAAAGAGTGATAAGCCATTGGATAACGACGGTATAAAGAAAAGTGAACCAAAGAACATAACAGATAAAAGTAGTAAAGAGAAGAAAGAGGAGAAAACAGAGGTGATAAACAAAACTAGTCAGGAGAAACGAAGATTTGTAGAGGGAGGACCACGGTTAAAAGGGAGAGAACACGGCTCTGTGGATACTAGGAATATTAGAGGACCAGAACTTTCGAAAGAGAGTGTCAAGAACCTTACTGCCGAGAGAGTTCTTGGCAAGCGGAAAGATCTTGAGACAAATGGATTCTTGTATGGTGAGTCCTTCCCTTATAGATCTATATATTTGTGTGTTTCTACCTTATGTTCTGTTTGATCATGATATGTTGCTGATTTTTGTCTTCGTGCAATATGTGAGTGTGTCCTTCTTATGATATTTTTGTGTTTCTCTTAGCGCGGGTTCTTTAATTGTTATGCAGAGAATGGATCGAGGCCAAACAAGATACCGAGGCCAGTTGCTTCTCCTATATCATCCGTGGAAAATGGAAGAAAGCTGGGAGCTTGCCAAACTCCTCCAAGGCCTACTACTTCTGTGTTGCAAGGAACAGTGTGTAATCCAGAGGTCAAGGAGCATAGAGTTAACGGTTTCATTGATCCTAAAGAACACAAATGCCGCCCACCGGATTCTTCAATGAAAGTGAAAGAAAACGGTGAAGCATCAGCAAAAAAGCGGCCTCATTCAGACTTAAAGTATTTGGATCAGATACTGAACGTACCGAACAAAGAGGAATTAGATGATGACGACGAACAAGAATGGCTATTCGGTCAGCCTGGTGTGAAGTTAATAAATAAGCAAAGAACAGATTCTACTCCTTCGTTGGATGAAACTCCGCAAGTCTGGAACCAAGCTCGTAGAATAGAATCTGCTGATATTGTAGCTCTTCCATACGTCGTTCCATTCTAGCTGGAATAAATTCAGAGGTTCATCGACTTTAATCCAGGAGAAAGATCCTCCTTCACGTTGAATTGCAGCGACTTCTGCTCGGTTTAGCATCCAACAACAGTCGACACATCGAGCTGGAATGGGATATGCAGACCGGTTGGCTTCATGAGATGAAAGTGGCTTCCCTAATAGCACAAGCTAAGTCAGTAACTAAGAGCTTTAGAGTAAAAAAATCTTTTTGAGAGTGTGGTGATTGTTGAAATGAGATTTCAGACTTTTGGTTCAGTTTTGATTCTGCAGTGGTCTGTCATCAGTAGATGGGAATTAGCATTAAGTTGTATATTAGAGAAGGATATAGAAGAACAGAGGAGAGAGATCTTATAACTTTTAGCTACTAATACATTTGTATCTTTACTCTGTTTCCCCTTTTATGAGGATCAAAAATCATTCTTGGAATCAAAACAAATCTTCATCTTCTTCTTTATTGAAACAGAGAGACAGTTTAAACTCTCTGCTATTGTATACTAAGAGCTATCTTTATGAAGACAATGTATGACAAAGAAGAGAACTCTTATCAAACTAGAGAAACTTGAATCTGTCTTTTCAGGCAGTTGTTGTTGTATGGATCTTGTCTAGAAACGCTGCTCTTGCGGAATTGTCAGTTGAAAACCGACCCAAAACCGCGATTGTCGCGGTGCTGCTTCCAAACTTCTCAATTCCTCTAGAGATCATACACGTATGTCCGGCTTCTGCAACTACAATCACATCCCCACCAACAAGAGGAGATAGTGTCTCGGCTATCTGGCGAGTCATCCTCTCTTGCACTTGAAGCTTAAACCCGTAAAAGTGTACAATCGATTTTACGAGTGAAGGATTGGGGTTGGATCCTTCAGCGCAGAAGTAGCCAATATGAACAACTCCATAGAAAGGAAGCAAATGATGTTCACACATTGACCAAAACTGTATGTTTAGTTCACAGTGAAGCCTCCTTCTCTCGTTGACCTCGCTGTTCACTTTGACGTAGTTAAAGCCGTTTAACTTCATCTCGAGGTTCGCCTTTTGGAAGTTCATCATCCACTTGAGGAATCGAGAGGGTGTACCAACGAGTTCTTTCCTCAATGGATCTTCTCCTAATGATCTCAGAATCGAAACAACCGCAGAAACCATTTCTGGATCTTCTTCAAGTGAGAATTTAGACGAGCTTTTAAAGCTCGGGCACCATGAACCGCTGTTTCGACTCAAATCCTGCGTTTTTACGCCTTTCAACTTCAAGAAACTCTGAAATTCACCCCAAAGATTCGAACTTTCATCTTCGAAAACTCCTGAACCCGAAGAAACCAGTAACTTCACAAATCCACGGTCACTCCCCGAGTCCAAAGAATCCTCCAAACCTGGGAAATGAATATGAGAGCATTGAAGAACAACAGCAACTCCAGATGGTTTAACCCAATGTTGAAGAGCAGAACATATCTCATCAGCCAAACGCTGAGGCTCTTGAAGCCGCTTAACGAAAACATCCGCAACTCTAGAGAATTTACTCAATCCTAAAACCCGTTGCCCCGATGGAACATAACCTATATAACATCTAACATGAAAAGGAAGCAAACAAGATTCACAATACGAGTAATGATCAAGATCTCGCACAACAACAAGTCCTCCTACTCCTTCATCAAAACCTGCTTCTGGAAACAGAGCACTCTGTACAAACTCCTTCACATTTTGCTTATAACCTAAAAGAGATCACAACAACATCAAAATCAAAACCACATAAGTAACAAGTAAAGCTATAAACACATAGAGATTTATTTACCTTTAGTGCCTTCACGAAGAGCTTTAGCTACACGAAAAGGAGTTTTTTTGATGCCTTCTCTATTGATATCTTCATGAAGACCTTGCAAGAGAAGTTTAATGGAGTCTTGGATTGCTAAAGTCTCTGGTTGTTGCTCGAAAGCTAACTCAAAATAGCCATTTTTTGTTCCAATCTCAAGCTCTAGATTCAAATGTCCTTCATCTAATGCCCCCATTTGCAAAAGAGAAAGAAGAAGAAGAAGACTAATCACACCAAACCCAGATCCAACAAAACAAAAATCACAAATCAGAACTCGATCTAATCGTAAGTGAATCTATGAAAGTGGGTTTCTTTTGAGTCTGTGAATACAGATTCGAGTCGTTGATGTGACAAAGAAATTTCAGAAAAAGTTTGAGTTTTTACAGATACCCACTAAAGAAAATTACACACAACAACGAATCTTCCCCTCCAAAAACCCGAATCGAGAAACTTTTTCCGGTTCGGGTTATGAATTTTCCGGGAAAGTACTCGTTTTCCCGGAAAGTTTTAGGGAAAGAGATGAAACTCGAGTGAGAAGAAACGAAAGGTTGCCGTTGATCCAGAATCGTTTTCAAAGGGAAGATAAGGCGGCGAAGACTTTTGACTGTTTCTCTCTCTGTTTCGCTTTCACCAAACTCTCTCTCTCTCTTTCTTCAAATTTTAATACTTTTTAGTTAGTTGATTATTGTTATTTTAAAGTTTTTTTTTTTTTTGTCAATATTTTAAAGTTTTTTTTTTCTTTTTCTTTTCTCATCCACTCGACTCAAAATAATAAAAAATTATTATTTAATTATTTTTATTCGAATAATTAGATCCAATGTTAGATTTTTTTTCAGATCATATAATATTACCGATGATAAAAATTCATACAAAATCGACAAAAAATTACGTTTTACGGTGCCAAAAGACGACAAAAATCAAAACTTTTTCAGAGACAAGAGTCGACGAAACTAACAACAGAAAAAATGACACAAAATCCACACAAACAAACAACAATAACTAATCATTTTTGCGGCAATGTTATTTTTTTGTTTGTAAATGAATCTAATTACAATAGAAGAAAAAACTTAATCCGGATTAAATCGGAAATTAAACTCCTTGAAGTAACAACATGTTTTTGATAAGACCACCATCAAATCTTAAGACAATATTGTCTGATTAATCTAGAGTAAAATTTAGTTTTAAAATCGGTTATATATACTCTACTTTGTATATACAAAGTGGATAAAAGTTAAAACCAAAAAGATTTTAAACAAAAACAAAAGTCACCAAAATCAAGAGATGCATCATTTTTTTAAATCAATACTCAAATTGGAAAATGCCCCGATAGATTAAAAACATGCAAATTATGCGCTCACAATAGTGTTTTTTAATGACTAGGAGGTTCGAGGTTCGTAGGTTTGTATATTCCCATGGTAGAATCATATCATGTAAGATTCACCTTTCAGATGTCAGTCCTTCTCGGTTGTCGTTAAGACTCGAATTGAAATCTTTTCAACAGAGCTAACGACCTCTGGTGTTCATAATAATTTTACATGCTCATATACATTCATATTATGATAAAGAGTGTCTCGCACAGTAAAAATGTTAAACTTTTTAATAAAAAAGTGATTTGGAAGTCAAATAGTGGTGCAAGAAGAAAGAAAAACAAGCAGAAACCTTTTTGCAAAGCTATATGCACACCTATGATATTTTGTTGAACTATGGAACTAATCATATTTTAGAGAAAGAAATATTTGCCACATTGATAATAGAAGGCATTAAAATTGATATATATGTATTAGTTTATGATAATTTGTAATGATCAAAATGTATTGTATGCGAAAAGGATTAGTTATGTAATGAAGAAAGAGTGAAAAAAGACAGAAGAGGTTTTAGTTAGTACCTGAGGTTTCCATAGAATGATCGATTGCAAGTTCTTTGTTCCTTAGGTTTGATATTTATATAGCCAAAGTCTTACCATATACATAATAAACCAACCATATTGAGTAATCTAGAAATTTATTTTTTACCAAATATGTTAATAAAAAGGGAGAAAAGACTTGGTTTTGTTGAAATACTCCATATAAATTTATAGTTTTTATTTTCAATGTATTTATGTGACTATGTCCTTATACATGTATACACTTTTATTATTATTAGTTTATACTTATTAGATAGAAACTAATGGTAACTTAATATATTCTCCCTTCGTTTTCTTTTAAATGTCATTTTAGATTTTAACATTTATCTTATTTTAAGTGTTGTTTTATATTTTCAATACAAATGTTTGTCAAATTTGACCATTTTATTTCTATTATTTTAGCTCGTTTAATAAAAAAGTAAAATAAAATAATGTATTAAATATGGGTAAAGCAAAACATTTAATCATTTTTTAATATGTATGAAAGAGCTTTAAACAACATGTAAAAAGTAAATGTTGAAAACATCTCCCAACTTTTCACAATTTTTTGATCACACTGTAAAGAAAAAAGTAAGAAAAAGCAAGGAGATCACATATACAAAACTATTAAGCATAAGGTAATTTTTCTACAAAATTGTAGAATCAATAATCCCACAATAAGCAGAAACGTCTAAATTTGGATTTTGTTGCTTGCATAACAAAACCAAAAGGAGAAAGTTTTTCTTTTAAAGAAATCAACTTCTTTGTAATGATTAATGAAGTTCCCTATTTGAAAAGTAACAATAATTAAAGTAAAGATAAGGATGTTGCCAAATTGTAAGATTAGATTGATAAAGAAATGGAGCAGATAGATTATTGGGGCATAGATGTTGTCACGAATCAGCTATAGATTTATTTTTATTTATGATCAAGAGGTTTGTGATCAGTAAGTATTTAATCTCTCTAAAATATGATGGAGGTAGATAAGATACTCGCATTTAAAAGCTTGAATGAAAATGTTTAATAGATTACGATGTAGTGTTAGTTTCTACTTTGCGATGAAAATGTTTACTAGAGTCTAAAAATTTTCTAATGATGTTACTAACAATTGTTAGAGAACAAACACATCTACATTATTGGAACATTTGTGATTATGCCTAAAATATGTCCAAAATGTATTTGTTATTATACGATATACTTGGCCATCATTCATAATATCACGTTGTTGTTGTTTAAGTTTGTAATTCCCGTGATTGAATGTGTGTGAATGTTGAACCCACCAGCATTGATCTCGACTTGTTTATGTGTTTCTCACTCGAGGATTCACTTGCGCGGAAAATTAGTGAACACTTACACCACAATCCCTTTTTCCGCGTGTATATATGGAGAAGGTCGGCCCTGAAATTTTGTATATCATAAAAAAGAAAAAAAAGAACAATTTTACGTATGATTTTTTTCAAAAATAGAAAATAAACAAGACTCTTTTAATATTACTTTTTTGTTCGAAATAATGAACTACAAGTCCATGCTAATCATGTTTGTCTTCAACATATGTCGGCTTTGAGATTTGAAGGACTATAAACTTATACAGTTTTTGGGGTTGAATTCTATATATAATTTGTTTTGCTCGGTTTTGGGGGCCAGTTAATCTATGCATATTAATTCAAAAAATTTTAGAGACTTAAAACAAATGTTTCGTAACTCATGGCCGAGGGCCGGCCCTGCATCTACAGCAACAATTTGCTCACTCCCGATCGTTTGTGAAAACCCACAAGCAAGAGCTTCAAAGACAACCACAACCCCTCCATGTACAATCACACAGACATTCTCACACACACTTCCCAATTGTAATAAGCAAAGATGATCAAACGAGACTAGCTAGCTCTACGATCTCCACACGGATAACAAAACAAAAGGCTATTATTTAGGCTTGAACGAAAAATTTAAGTCCACTAAAATGAACCAAAGCTCAATCTTATCTTGGGTTAAAGTTCTTATGTCATTACAACCCAAACACGTTTGTTTTATAATCAATAAAACCAAAATTCCATAATACTAATATAGTATATATTGGACTTATTATACATTGATGTTGAGGTTTTGATCTCTAAAAACGAAATCAAATCAGATAAAATATTTTCGTTTTATACGAACTAACTCTTTTGAACGTAGTTTAAACTTGTGATCTCATAATTTTAATGTTAATTCGAAAAGTTTTTACTACTGAACCAGTGCTGTTAATTATATTATAATTTTAGTTTTATGTTTAAAGAAAAATAATTATAGTGTTATTTGTCAAACAAAAAACTATAATTTTTTATCCATAATAACATAAAGAATATTTTTTCCTTATTATCAAAATCGTTTTTAAAGATTCTTCTTCTACTTTCCAGGTGCAACTCATGCAAAGAGGAAGAAGACTTGAATTTTCCATAAAGCAACCTTTATAAACTGTTCCACGACTCGAAGCAAAACATGTGTCACGTGTCCACAATACAACCACTTATCTTTTACCACGTGTCCCTTATCCCGCCAAAAAACAACCACGTTAATACATATCCGACGGCGCTTTTGCTGACGTGGACGGTCTTATTACAATCTCAAGCTCGTGGGCCCTACACTAACAGATGCTAGCCACGTGTCGAGCCCCGAGTCGAGTTCAAGTTCGAGATTCGCGGGTTTAAGACACAATACTTAACGTGTCCTCGTCAACGCCAGCTGGCGCTCAGTGTACACGTGTTAAATGCTATTACATGTTTTACACGTGTCGATAATCAAATACTTTTCTTCGAAAATTACCGACGAAGGTGATTATCGATAATCCGAGATTGTAGTGCTAATAAAGTCTCTTAATTAACAGATTAATAAATTAATCACCCATGTCCACTTATTTCATTAGACACGTGTCGTGTCCTTAACGGTTTCTCTTCTCTTTATATTTCCCTAAGAAAAAAAAGTCATGCATGAAGCTTAATATAAATAACAACAACAGCAACGAAGCATCTTCTTGTTGAGATTACATGTTTGTTGAATCTTCATCAATGGCAACAAAGCTTGACGAGGTTGATCTTGAGCTATGTCTTTCTCTAGGAGGTTCTTTCAAGAAAACTAAACCAAAAGAGAACCTCACGGACGTTGAATCTAACGGTGCGAAGGATATAAGCGTTGATCTTAACAGTGTAACGATGAAACGTGAGATCAATGCGACGAAGAGGAAGACGGTGGAAGCGACGGAGCAGCAGAGAAATGGAGAAGACGGAGAGTGGAAGAGGATTAGAATAGAAAGTAACGGAGTTACTAACGGCATCGAGTTGGATTTGAAGTTTAGCAAAGGTGTTAACGGGTACGGGTCGGATCAGTTTATGGATATCAACACAAACGGGTCACCCGTTTCAAAGAGCTCCTCCTCCGATGTATCAGATCCAAGCAGCTCTTTTCATCAACAAGGTGCATAACAATTTTCTTTTGTTTTTATGGTCGTATTCGTTTGTTCATCCAGATGATTCATCTTCGTTTGCTCATCGAGATGGTTCATCTGAATAAATTTGTGACATCATTCACGTTTAGTGACATCATTACGTTTAGTTAAGTTTCATGGGCTTCCAACTTTGCACTGAAAAGATTCTTTCATGTTATTTTAATGGTATTATTCATATGAACCATCTCCATTTAGATATAGATCATGTGGATGAGAATGAACAAATGAACGTGACCAACATTTTTTATAGTAGCGAAAAGGTTATTATATAGTTGTATGAAGAATCTTGATGACTATGGTGATTGCATAAAAAGATGATTCTTGAATCTTGATTATGGTTGTGTTCTTCATGTGTTAGGTGGGAGTTGCGACGTTGGGGGAATTTCTGGCTGTACAAAACCGGTTAACAAAATTAGTACCGGTATAGAAGAAACCGAGAAGAGAACGGACGGTTCAAATGACGCGGTGGTGGAGGTGGTAGCCAAAGAGAGTGGAAAGCCACCAAAACCGCGTTTTAACGGTAATGTTAACGAAAGCAGATTGCTTCCGTTTGCTAAGATGCCCTGTGTGACTAGCACAGGACCAGAGGGCAAAACGGTAAATGGGTTTTTGAATCAGTACTCAAAGTCGGAGATTAGTATCATATGTGTTTGCCATGGGAAATCTTTCTCGCCGGCGGAGTTTATTATTCACGCCGGCGGGACTAATGTCTCCCATCCGTTAAGGCATATAACGGTTGTTCCGTCGAAGTTTTGAAAAAACGATATAGTTTTGGTTTAGCCTTTTGTGTTAGTAGTTTTTTAGATGATGGACTTTGAGTTCAAAGGGACTCTTTGTTTCTTTCTCCATTGGTTGATCTTGGTTTATTTGTTTTACATTTTTTGTTTTTTAACTAATTTTGCACTTAGTTCTTAATACAAATGTAAAGTGAGGAGTTTAAGTCTAAACCACTTCTGGAAAATTTGGTATTACAAAGAGACATTGGAAACGAAAGAAATTTTTTTTTTCATCGAAACCTATTTCAGCTGGATGCGAATTTTCTTCTGGGGAAAACCGATTAGTGTCCAAAATGTTTACATGGGAAAAAATATTACTGTTTTGTCTTGCTTTTTTGGCAAGACAATCGGCTATACTGTTACAAGATCGAGGAACATAGAATATGTTAAATACAAGAACATAAATCTTGAGTTTTTTGAAATCATTTAACTCGGCAGCAAAAGTCGGTCAATCCAACGATGATGAGACCATTGATAATAGTTGCATATAATTCGTCGCAAAGATGACTGTTGTTGTTGCTGATGATATCAACTCTTCCATCGTCTATTTCAGTGCTTCGAGTTCCGAGTGTAAAGGAGATAACACGTTCGTCTACTTCAGTGCTTCGAGTTCCGAGTGTAAAGGAGATAACACGTTCGGATGCATTTGAAATTTTTTTTTTTGGTTAGACGAAAGAAACTTAAAAATAGTCTTGTGAAGTTACAAAACTTGCATTGTTACATGAACATGCCCACAAAAAGGGTAAGTTTTTTATTCATGAGATGTTTGGGCTTTTCTCTTTTAATGGGCCGAACACACCAAGTACAATGGACTTGCGTGCCGTTTTTAAGGAGAGAAAACGACAGAACGTTTTACTCTCCAATATCAAATACATTTCCACACATTGGTGGTGATCTTTTACATTTGTTGGAATCATTTTGATGGTTTTCTGAAGTAAGAAGTTGAACTTTTGTATCAATAACTAAATCAAAACTTCAAAATTTATACCATAATTATGATTTTGATTTAAACAAATTGAAAAATGAGTAATCATAATAAACAAAAAAGGTCCCCATGTTCATCACATGGGACAAGATCCTCTTCAAAACCAACCTGTCACCTTAAGACTTTTCCTCTGTTTTGTTTCTTCTTTACAAAAATGAACACTTGAAACCAAAATTAAACATTTTTTAAAAATAAACAACATTTTTGATTAACAAAAATGGGAAAAATTAAAGTAAGTAAAAGAAGAAAGTCCAGCTTGAGAAAAGAAACACACATCTTCTCTTTACTCTCTTCACGATTCTCCCGTCTCGTGTGTTCTTCTCTCTTCTTCTTCAAAACCAAATCTTCAGAGAAAAGTTGATGTTTTTACAGCTTAAACAGACACAAACACAGACATGTGTTGTGTCTTCATAACATCATTATAGCTAACTCATCACTAATTCACACTTGTCTTCTAAAACTCTCATCTTTTTCAGATCCAGATTACACAAAAGGAGAGATTTTTAAACAAACCCATCTCAGAACAGAGTCTGCAGAATCAAGTGAGAGAATGGGTTTGATATTTGATTCATGGTGTTTTTGTAAAGGAGTGAGCAAAACGGAGAAGATGAAAGCTTCAATTTTTTCCGGTAAAGCTCCGGCGATGGCTCGAATCTCCATCTCCGGAACAAATGGTGTTACTTCCGGTACCGGATTCCTCATTCACCGGAATCTTCTTCTCACCACTCATCTCAATCTCCCGTCAATCTCCGCCACTGAATCCGCCGAAGTCCGCCTTCAAAACGGTGTCGCCGCCACTCTCTTCCCTCACAGGTTCCATCACTTTGATAGCTTTAATTACTTTAGTTATGTTTATGATTCTGGATCTGTATTTGCTAAATTTGGTATAAAGTTTTGATTTTTACAAACTTAGAAGCATAAAGATTGATACTTTACGAATCTGTTTTGCAAAATTGTCTGAATCGTTTTGGTCTTTGTAGGTTTTTTATTACAAGTTCTGTTATTGATCTCACCATTGTTGGTTTAGACCTTGTTGATGGAGGAGACACAAGTTCTTCTCAGACTCATCAAACTCAACAACAGACACATTACTTGAAGACATGTTCTAAACCAAACCTTGAACTAGGAAGTGTAGTGTATCTCTTAGGCTATAATGCTCAGAGAGAGCTTAAGATTGGTGAAGGAAAGTTAGTGGTAGCTACCGATAATCTCGTTAAGCTTTCGACCGATGAAATGATATGGAGTCCTGGTTCTGCTGGGTTTGATGTTCATGGGAATCTCGCTTTCATGATATGTGATCCGAGGAAACTAGCTACTTCACCAGTCTCAACTTCCACATCTTCGACTTCGTCGGTTAAGAGAGATAACAACAAGACATTGATGATGCAGTTTGGTATACCATTACCGGTGATTTGCGACTGGTTGAATCAGCATTGGGAAGGTAGTTTGGATGAACATACGACAAAACCGAAGTTGCCTTTGATTCGGTTATTGTCTTCTGGTCAGAAAAGCGAGCGTTCGTGTAATTCGTTCACTATGCGCCGTGTTTTCAAGTCAACTGATTCTGCTGATGTTGGAACACCGTCTTCGTCTAACAATAGAGATCAAATGCATCCAAGCTCTTGTATTGTGGCCGAGGAAGAAAAAGAAGAAGAAACCTCGAAAAACAATCCGCAGCGTGGAACTACTTCGGCTACTCATGCACAAGGTATTCCCACCCCTGAGATATACGAATCACCGAAGTTAACTTCGGGTCCTTTAAGGAAGGAGACCGGTCAAGTGCATCTTTTGGATATTAACTTCCCTCCACGGATACCGAAAGTTACAAACTTTCTTCCTCAGCTCAACTCTCCACCGAGTAATCATGTAGTGGAAGAAGCTGAAATCGCCTCTGAGGGATCAAATGCGCAGATTGCTTCAACGGGGTCAGTAAACGGTGCTCTCAGCGAAGTCCTATCAAGTTCACCGCCACCAGAAGCTCACTACGTGTATAACAATCATGGATACAGCAGCGAGGAAGAGACAATGTACTCTGCGGAAACAGCTGAGAGCCGAAACTATCCAACTCCTCCACGGAAAAGGGAGACTCATCACGAAAGAGTCGGAAGGAGCCAAAGCTGTGTGAGCTCCACTAGATGGGGAGGAACTCCTCAAAAGAGTTTGAACGGTAGAAGAGCAATGCTGGAGAAACAGAGAAGCTTCGTCCACGGAAAGAAGATGCATTCACAAGGAGGAGTGACCTCGCAGAGGAGTAACGACTATTACAGCCCGACCGTCTCATCAATCATGAAGAAAAGGAACAATAATAGCTCAGAGAAACCGATTTTAAAACCGGTACCTAGACCTCGGGCGGTTAGTTCTTCCTCGAGATGGATGTTCTGAGATGGATACAAAGAGAAGAGAAAGAACCAAAACCACTTTGATAGAAAAGAGAAGACATCTTTTGTTTAAAATTTTGATGTCTTTTGCATTCTTGTAACAACAAACTCTTGTGTAGACATATTGAAGAGAATGCTTCAAATAGAAGATAAAAAACATACAATCTTAACGCCATTCGGATAAACTCAGATTGTTACCGGTGGTTGGAAGGAAGACTCGAATCGGGCTCTTAGCCGCGACTTTTCTTCGACACGCAGGGCATTTAGCTTGTCGAGATATTGCTTTCTTAATGCGACTGTTGCAGGAGAGTCGCAGTCACTTATATCTGTAAGAATATTTCTGTTCTTATATGACCTATGTGTCTATTGGTTTAATTATAACGTTCAAGTTCATACTAAAGTTATGAATTCTAACATTAAAGACGATATCGTGATAGATCGGTTTCAATTAATGACGTTAGAATTTGGGTGCATTGATATACCCCCTCCTTTGCCTTATTTTATGAATGTCCTTCCTCTTTATGATTACATATATATGTACATGTATGTATTATATGAAAGGTAGAAATAAAGAAATATACTACTATTAAGACATAATACATAGATGTATTTATATTGTTAATTGGTGGTGGTGGTTATGAGTGAAGGGTTGTGTCCGTTCATGACACCCCTTCCATTAGTATAAATAAGGATGATGTCTCTCCTTATCAAATGATTAACAACACTCTCTACAACCACCACATATAAAAGAAAGATCATAAAAGAGAGTAAAAGAAGGATTTGGTTCTTGTCCATCGAAGAATCACTAAAGAGAAAGGTCTAAAAGAGGAGAAGTCAATCTACATAACCTTCAATGGATCAAGGTTAATACCTTTTTCTTCTTCTCTAAGAAAATTAGTAAGTTGAATTAATCTAAATCTATAAATGGTCTTGGAATAGATTTCATTAATAGAAATCATTAAAGTAAATTTAACAATATCTCCTGGCTATGTTTGGGTATGGATCGATAAACACTCTTTGTGTTAGATCGATTGGATCAGATTGAACTGTGTGAATCTGGGCTCTGATACCATGTTAAGTTTAATGAGCTTCCAACTCAAAACCAATTGGCAATGAATGGAGAGACCCATATCACTTATATATTAGTTATGATTCCTTCCAATTTTCGATGTGGGATATTTATCCCTAATACTTAGTTCTTACCAAATTGTTAAGCGCAACCGAATGAAGCCGCCTTGTGCGGTTTTCGCTTACTTTAGTAGTACACACTAACCAGGAAAAAACCACGTAAGAACTATTTACATTCTAGTAGTACAGGTTCTCTATTTCGGTTTGTGTAGTATTTTTGGGTCTATACCGATAAATTGTGTTCTACTCAAGCCGCTGCTGTGGATAAAAGGAGAGGAAGCAGTTTGAAGTAAAATTAACTTTGTACATGACAATCATTAACGTATCTTGGAGAAAACCATCTAATAATAGGATATGTAAAATCATCGTAATCCATTATGTTTATCTTTGTCTTTTTTCCTCGTTATGTAATTTACAAGTATGTCTCCGCTTCGATATTAATAAAATATCAACGTTAAAAAAAAACGTACTAACGAATTTGAGATAATATTTTGAAAAATAGTAGAAGCTCCTTCGTTGTTAATAACAAAAATGTCGTCACTCTTTTTTTGTTATAAACTTACAATAGAGAAATTTAAAATAAAAAAAAAAACACAAAGAAAAAAGTGAAATATGAAAAAAATGAAGAGTGGTATATGTATAGGTTGATAAAAATATGTACATTGTCTTCAATACTTGGATCCCTTTCGGCACCATGCAAAGCAGCAAACCTTCATATTATAGAATAATGAAATCGATATTAAATTATAATCGAGAACACATTTCATTTATACTTAGAACAGGTGCAAGTGGAGTTCTTAGCGCCGGAACAAAAAAGAAATATTATAAAAAGAGATGGGATTCACATTTGTTAAGAACTCGCTTTCTCAGTGTCTTGTTTAAGCACCGATATTTGGTGGATAACTAACACTGTTTGCGGGTTCCACGTGTACGTGGCGGTCCGCGATTGGTCCCCATATTTTTTTTTTTTTTCCTCTTTTTGAATCAGAAAAAAAGAAAATAATAATTAAAAAATGTTTAAAAAAAATTTAGGAACTCCAATGGTGGTAACAAATTTAGATGCTCTTATATTAATTAGACCGTATGCCGACCATTACTCAGGTCGGACGAAACATTTGTTTCAAGCCTCTAATTATTTTTTTAAAATTAACATGTATACATCAACTTACTGAACCGAGAGAAAAAGTTTTATATATAGAATTGGGCCATTAACGCTCTATAAATTTATAACCTCACAGGTCTCAGAACCGGTCTAAACTATAAGTACGTGTGTGTAGTTTCATACCTTTGAAGAGGAGGAGGAGGAGTTTGGTGAAGGAGATTGATTATGACGACCGTTGATGGGACGAGATGGAGTCGGAGTGTTGCCGGCCGATTCACCGGAAGATCGGAAACCTTCTCTTCTCTCTTCTTTGACTTGTTCGAATATTTGTGTGTAATTCGTCATGTTCTGATCACTAGAATTCACTGATCCTGGGAATGGAGGAATCGTCACTCCTCCCTAACATATTTTATAATATTTTTTCAAATATCAACAAAGATAATGTACAAAAAATTGATAAACATTTTTAGTTTTGAATTGAGAACGTTGTTTCTTAGGTGATTTAAAACTATGACTGTTTAAAAATCGTATTTTTTGAGTTATAAATACATGGTTTAAAGATTTATAAATATTTTTCCAACGATTAATACAAAATGCTTTAAACAGTTCACCTCAATTTAATTTTTTTCATTTTTTATTTATGTTTTATCTAGCGAATTTACAAGAAGAAAAAAAAATCTAAAAAAATCCATAATGCATGCAAACATGCAATGGGAGGTTTCATACGTACCTTTCCGTTGCTGTTGCTGCTGCTGCCGCCTCTAACATTAGGTATGTGCTGCATGGGACGATGACCTTGCGGTTGCCGCTGGTTTCTTGATCCGCCTCCGCCTTCACCTCTGCCTCTGCTTCTACCTCCGCCTCCGCATAGTTCATCTGCAGGAGGAGCTCTGACTTTGTTTCTCTCTCTCGGAGGAGGTGCTCTTGGCGTGTCATCTTTGACCGGTTTTGGATTTCTAGGAGCGGACTGAGGAGGAGCTCTTGCTTGAGGTTTGATCTCTGAGTTCTCTAAAGATTCGTACAAGTCTGCTCGCTTGTTCGTCCTGGCGTTGTTGAAGACGACCGTGAATGGTTGATCTTGGTTGTTCCAGTCCCCAAACTTTGGAACATGTGTACGGTTCTGTAATTTATCATTCGAGGATAAATGTTTTGAAAAAAATGGTTAAAAGGTTTATATAAAGAATAGTCAACTATTTTATCAAAGCGAGGATAGCTCAGTTGGGAGAGCGTCAGACTGAAGATCTGAAGGTCGCGTGTTCGATCCACGCTCACCGCATTTTAAAATTTTAGTTTTGATATAAAAACGCCGTATATTGAAATTTTAAACAAACTATGATGGTTCCTCCACAAACATGTTTTGAGAGAAAAGATCTAAAATAAGAAACGATGAAACAAAAGTGAGCAGGTGGATACATAATATTTTTGCAACTTACTGCCATTTTTATTGTTCCAAGGAAGAAGATGATCAAGAAAGGCTTCAATGACCAAGTCTCAACATAGAGAAGAGATAAAGAATTGTTGAGATAGTGATATAGAATGTGTATATTATATAAAAGCTTTGATGATTATGGGTCGTTTTCTTCTTACTCTCTGTAAAGTTTGAATGTATCCAATCGTATTTTAAATTAATCTTGGTGTCTTTGAGGTTAGCCGGTGAATGCCAACATGGTCACAACTGCAACTAATTAATTTAAATATCATATAGTATTTGATAAAATAATTAGTTTAAACTGGAGCTTCTAGCTCTGGTGGTAAAAGATTCACAAATATGAGTTCCTTCACCTAATCCGGCCACTAAAATTTTCACATACGGCCCTCAGCGTCCCGGAAACGACGGTTTGAAAATGTGTTTGTATGACCGCGGGTCTCCCGTGTTGACAGAACGTGTGGACTGTTGGTTCATTTGACCTCTAACGGCTAGTTTGGACTCATCTTGATAAGAGTCAAAATATCCGAATTATCAAAAAAAACTAAAATTAGTTTCCGCTAGGGACTTGCATAAATGAAATCCTGACTTTGTAAGAAAGACGACGACTTCCATAACTATATATTTTGTTTTTTCACCAAAATTTAATATGTTTTTGAGTCCTTTTGACACTATAACCACTTAATTATTTCTTCTTCAATGGCTGTCCAAGTGGTCCATATATAATGCCTAAAGGCTAAAATACAACTTGTAAAATCACCAAAATTTAATATGTTTTGAGTCCTTTGACTTTTAAATCCTCTACTTATTTTAGGATATAAAAATGGTTAAATAGTTTTGTGTAGAAATGGTTTTTGAAGGAACTTTTACACATTTTCACGTCTTTAAAATAATATAGTTATGGGAAAATATCAAATTTCTACCATCTCGGAAAAAATCATATGGAGGAAATAAGTTTTAAGCGCCTTCTGTGGGGATCGAACCCACGACCACAGGATTAAAAGTCCTGCGCTCTACCACTGAGCTAAGAAGGCAATTGAACATCACTCTATGCTTTATTTATATAATAATTTTGTATGAAACTAACCCTTTACACCCCTTAATTGACCCAACTAATTTTATGGGGAAGAATGATCCACAAATAAATTTTTTTCTGAGTTTGCAAATGGACCGAAAGAAAGGCCTCATACCCGTGTAGGGTGTCCAGAGACAATTGTGCGGTAATTTCCTTCGGCAGGGTTCAATTCACATGATGTTTGTCACACGAGTGTGTCTTTACCATTGAGCCACGATATTCTGGACGAAACTAAACGGCTGTTGTGGCATGCATCTTCAACTATCCGGGAAGCCGATGGAAGAAACTTCCGTTTGTCTGAACAGACGACGAACACTTCAAAATTTTACCGAAGTTTTTGTAGATCTAAAAGAAGATGCGGTTTTGAGTTCCATAAAAGTTCATAAGAGAAGCAAGGTCCATAGCCGAGAATGTCTCCTTCCATCCATCTGGGACGGTTGAGATTTGTAAGGCCATAAACTTTTACATCGTTAGAGATCGATTCCTTTATGTATAAATTTGTTTTTTGATTTGGGACAGTCGATCTATACATATTAAAACCAATACTTGTTTTTGGATATAAAAAATTATTTTTGAGTCCTTTAACTTTTAATATCGATACTTATTTGAGGATATTAAAATAGTAAGTAGTTATCAACAAAGTATTGGAAAATCGCTCTATTTAAAGAGGAGGTCACAAGTTCGAATTGCGTTGGGAGGGGTTGAATCGCCAAATGCAAGTATCTTATATGGTTTGACCTATCATGAGGATTAAAGGCCCACGAATACTGAACCTCGTGATTATTAAAAAAATAGTAAATTAGTTTTGTGCTGAAATGGTGTTTGCATGAACTTGTTTTTTACCATCTGCAAAAAGAGATCTGGAAGGTAAAAACCGCCTTCTGTGGGGATCGAACCCACGACCACGTGATTAAAAGTCACGCGCTCTACCGCTGAGCTAAGAAGGCTTTGGATGTTCAGTCTCGACTTTCTTTATAAGAATTGCAGTTGTCCGAAACTAAAAGCACTAACGACGGGAACGTCAAGGATCTTGCCGGAGTTTGGTAAATCTAACAAGAAGTTTGCGGTTTTGTGTTCCATAAAGGTTCATCAAGAGAAGCAAAGTCCATAGCCGAGAACGCCTTCTTCCATTCATCCATCATGTCCATCAGCTACTTCTCTTACTTACATTGCTTAATCGCGTGCGGGGTTTGTTTCATTGTCTCTAGTACTATCGATATCATTGTTATTAGCATCTTCTCGTTTCTCCGAGTCTCATGTTCACACATTCATGGGTATTAAGCAAAAAGTCAGTATTTGTTTCACTACGTTTAAGATTACAGATGTCTAACCCCAAAATTCTAAGCTCTTGCAATGGGCAGATACAGTCAAAACTCGACAACATACCAGAAAAAGAAAGACGATTCATTTCGACATTTAAGAAAGCCAAAACCAGAATCATTTCGGCAACATCTTAGTGTCATGACTCCCATAGAACATTCAGCTGAGCTTGAAGCCATTAGCGTTTAGATCCCAAAGCAAGAAGTATCTTCTTCCTTGGACCCTGAAACAAAAACATATCTTGAGAGAAAAGAGCATAACGGCGTTTTACAAAAAGCTTTCATGTAGTCTAATCAGTATATTTTCGTGTTGCAGATCAAGTAACGACCTTCACAAAACTCCGGGCAGGCTGATATAAAACAAAGTGATAGTAAATGTCGTGGTAGTTAAACATGGAGCTTACCATTGGTATGAGCATAGCTTTGAGGTCATCATCTGTCATATGCATGAGAGCATCCATATCAACCTGGGAAAGAGCAAAAAGAAGAACATGTGTCTGTCAAAAGATGATATCAAGCATAATGTGTATATCAACCTAATAGCAGATATTACATACTTCTTCTACTTGAAAAGCAGTTGAATATTTCTCGAGACCCAATGATTCCAGAAAGCTATCAACTGATCCACCAGCCTGAACCAAAAGATGACATGCTAAGATACAGCAAAGGAACGTATCCATATACAATTGGAAAGGCAATGTAAGCTACGTGTGCAATTATATGTTCACACCGTTCAGAAGAATGGTTTTCTGCAAAGGTATTAAGTATCGAAAGATATAGTTGAAGAAAAGTGAATCATATTGCCTGCTGTGATTTCTTCCTGGTAGCTTGATTAGACGTTTTTCTAGTCTCGGTTGCGGTTTCAGTCGCTGCTCTCTTCATGGTTGGTCTAGAAGCCTCCACTTTAGATTTTGGTGGGTCACTGTTTTTCGGTTGTACATTCATTGTCCCAGATAGCTTTTCCCGTAGATCCCGCATGCCTGAACCAGCTTCTCGACCACTTTGAGACCCATGATGTCTCTTCTGGAGCTTTAGACGAAGATCTCTAGGATCAACACTACGATCTGAATAAGTCATCCCACAGAGAATCACCAACCAAATATTCTGTCACACTTAGATTTATCCTAAAAGGAAGAGCTGAGAGTTAAAGCTTACTTGAAAGCTGAGGTTTGTCACTACCGAAAAGATCATGCTCCCATTTATCGTCCTGCCTTTGCCTGAAAGCACGAAGAAGGAGACATGTTGCGTTACACGATTAACAACAAAGAGATCAATATAAACCATTCACCAACACAAAGAAACAAAGAGAGTCCATCATACATATTCAGTTTTTGCCTCAAAACGTTTATCAAAATCACCACAGATCAAAGACCAATAACAATTCCAGATGGATAAAATCTTCGAGAAAGCTCATCGTGTTCATCGATTTGAAAATTCAGTGAAGTTATTTGAAACCACCAAATCAAAACGAGCAAATCAGAGACTCAGAAAGTTCTCTTAAGCTAAACCAAACGACCTAGAATCCATATTCTCTAACTCACAGAGCTAAGAAACAATCAGCTTAAGCTTCTTAAAGCAAAGATCTTACACCAAAGAGAGATAAAGAGAGAGAGAGAAATTGAAAACCTCTTGCCAGTAACTTGAGCCACGCGAGTAGAAATGTCACTAGAACCGCCATTGATACGATCTTTTGCCATTTTCTTGCTTCCAGACTCAGCTTCCAATCTATCAGCATACATCTTTATGCTGAAAAATTCTGAAAATTTCTACTAACCCTAAATCAGAAACACCCACAACGAAAGTACCCAAAATGAGAAAGCGAGAAAAGTCCTCTGATTTATCAAGCAGCTCCAAGGTTTCTCAAACCCTAGAATCTAATTAGGAACCACAGAGAAGAAAGAGCTCTTGATCAGAAACAATCCATTAATGTGAAAGAAAAAAACTCGAACAGGTTTTGATTTTCGTTTTGGCTTCACGAAGGAGAAGGAGGATCGTCAAGAGAAATAAACTCCGAAAGTTATCATCCAGTCAAGTACCGGGTCGGGTCGGTATTATGTGCTCCGAACAAGGCAAAAAGACGACGGTTAACCGGTTTGGCTGTTATTTTCGTTTTTTTTGTTGGTTAGGACGGAGAAATCCGACCCGAAAAATCCGAGCTAAACCCGATCTATCCGAAACCGAACACGAAAAATATGTGAAAAAATCTGAATGGGTTTCATACTAAAATACTTCGAGTTTTGGGTTTTACCTGAACCGAATTCGAAACCCGAAATAGATATAAGACGCCACATATATACATACATAGACGTGCAACTTTTAATTCGAAAACCCTGAATCCGAATCCAGAGATACTTGAAAAATAAGAAAAATTCGAACCAAACCCGAATTCGAATTCGAAAACTGAAAATCCAAAAAAACCGAAAAATCCGAAAAATTAGATAAACCCAAAAAATACTCGAATCTGAATCCGAAAAACTCGAAAATACCTAAACCCACAGACTAAATTGGACACTAACCAGGGCTAGACGTTCAGTCCCGTTCAGTTCGAATTCGAATCCCGAACTCCAGTCGTATAAGATCCATTCAGGTTTCGGAAAATTTCGGTTCGGTTCGGACCGAATTTTATAAAACTACTAATACTCGAATAGATCCGGTTATCGAAAAGAATTTTTTTTTTCCCGGGCACTAATCGAAAAAGACTGCGCGGTTTACTTTTTGCTTTTCCTCTTTTTTTTTTCCTTTTCTGTCAACACGCGGCTTTTTAAAAACAGAGCTTGCTTCCTTGTGATGGTTTTGGGTGAAAAACTAAAAAAAATTAAAATCCCTAAAAACTTTTTCAAACTCATAAAGACGAGCTTAGCTTTCAACTTTTTTCTTCTTCGCTGATTCTTCTTCCATGCTTGATCTGATTCTGCTTGATCTTAGTCTCCATTTCTAGGGTTTTCTGCTGACGTTTCTGATTCGGTAACTCCCGCTTATGATTTTTGAGGTGTTTGATTTGTTGTTGTTGTTGTTTACTTGCGTTGATCGTCGACGAAGTTGATGAGACACAAGAAGCTCAGATTCGGGATTTCAAAATTTTTTCGTTAGTTTTCATTGATTACAACCAGTTCTAGGATGATGAACTTCGTTTGTTTTTCTATAACTTATGATCGGTAAATCTTCAAATTTCAGTCGCTGCTTAGGTTTACTTATCCGAATTTGTATGAATTCGTTGTGTATTCTTGAATTTGATTACATTTCTACTTGATGTTTGTGCTTCAGTTTTGAGTTCTTTGATGATTTGTAGGTAGAAGATGTCTCGAGCGGAGTCATCATGGGAGAGGTTAGTAGCTGCTGCGTTACGAAGGGATAAAACGGGAGGAGTTTCTAGTGGTCCTGGTCAGGGCAGTATCGTTGGATATATTCCTTCATCTCTCGCGAACAACAGAGACATTGACGCAATTCTCAGAGCTGCAGATGAAATCCAAGATATAGATCCCAACGTAGCAAGGATCTGTAAGATGTTCCTTGTTTTTCCCTTAGCGGTTTAGCTTTTTGTTCCCTCTGTGAAAATCTACTGTTGTGATCTCCTTGACGTTTGTTTTACTGCAGTATGTGAGCATGCTTACTCACTTGCACAAAATCTCGACCCTAATAGTGAAGGCAGAGGTGTTTTACAATTCAAAACTGGATTGATGTCCGTTATTAAGGTATGTTTCTCGTCTAATACATTATAAGTGTGATACCTACCACTTCCACTGGATATGTTTGTTATGTCATTGGCGGTTGCTTGAGTTCTGTGATGCCATTGATAGTTATTTGTTAAACTAGTGTTAGATTATCAACATGTGGCAACGCATTTTGAAATTTGAATCTGTTATTTGACACTGCAATGCATTGCTGTGGATAATATGATCACATTTTCTGAACCTTTTTTTAGTGATTTACCGAGGTTTTGCATCCTAATTCTTTGTTCCCCTTGGTTAATTTCAGCAAAAACTAGCAAAAAGAGAGGTTGGGACCATAGACAGAAGTCAGGATATCATCTTACTGCAAGATTTCTATAGGCTATACAGAGAAAAGAACAATGTTGACAAGTTGAAGGAGGAAGAAAGGCAGCTCCGTGAGTCAGGGGCCTTCACTCGCGAGTATGTATTAAACTTGCCACAAACCTGTGTGTTTATACTTTTCCCTTTTGTTTTCTGACACTTTGGTGTGGAATTAATTACCATTTCACATAACCTGTGGATTTTTTGGTCTGCCTATGGTTGTATAACCGCAAAATTACTTAGATGTCTTAATTGTTGTCCAAACGGTTTGATACTGGCTTCCAGGCTGGAGCGGAAAACAGTAAAAAGGAAAAGAGTTTTTGCCACCCTTAAGGTTCTGGGGAATGTGTTGGAGCAGTTGGCAAAAGATATTCCTGAAGAGGTTTGTAGATTTCTTTTAACACTTCTCATTTCGTTAGAATTGTTGAACTAAACATAGGAATTATTATTACCCCAAAAAAGCCAAAGTAGCTCTGTAGGTGCAGCTAATAATAATTTATATTGTACTTCTACAGCTGAAGCATGTTATTGATTCAGATGCTGCAATGAGTGAGGACACAATTGCTTATAACATTATTCCCCTTGATGCTCCTGTCACGACAAATGCCACTACCACTTTCCCTGAGGTGGGATATTTCCTATTTTTCACATGCTTGTATGCTACATGGCTTGTATTTATGACAGTAAAATGTGAGCAGGTGCGAGCGGCAGTTGCAGCTTTGAAGTACTTTTCGGGCTTGCCAAAGTTGCCCGCTGATTTCCCCATTCCTGCAACAAGAAATGCTGATATGCTTGATTTTCTCCACTATATATTTGGTTTTCAGGTTTGTATTTCTCAGAAACTTTTTTATATTAAAAAATATTTCTCATCTACCGTATGCACATTTCTTTTTTTTTTTATATTTTCAAATATTGAATAATTTAAGTAGTGATGATCTGTTTTTCAGAAGAGAAGTATTGGGTTTCCAAGTAAAGCTTTTCATGATAGTTTATTATCTCGTTTATTAGCTCCCCTTCCTTGCCATATTTATGATATATCTCTTTTCATGTGGAATGTTGTTAATATCCAGCCACATGGCACTGCCAAAGCTTTTTTAACATTTTATTATATCAATTCCTGTGGCCTCAGAAAGACAGTGTCTCCAATCAGCGTGAACATATAGTTCTTCTTCTTGCTAATGAGCAATCTCGCCTTAATATCCCAGAAGAACCAGAACCTGTAAGTACCAAAGCTTATTTGAATATCATATAATAAATTTCGCAGGAGCTTTAGTTCCAGATAAGAAGTAGATTATTCATGTTTTTTTCCATCATATTATAGCGAAAAACTCTTATTGGTTATTCTTTGTCTGTGCTTCTAGTTGAAAAAGCTTAAAAGCAAAGTGCGCTTAAAAGTGAAGTGCTGTTATGTGTTTCCTAGAAACTAATTTATGCTAATTGTGTGCCGTGCATGTGATTTTAGCTTGTCTGCCTCTTTATTTAGAAAGCAGTGAGTTGCATTTTAAGATTAATTACTTTTTCTCTTACGCTCTCTCAGAAACTGGATGACGCTGCAGTGCGAAAGGTGTTTTTGAAGTCCCTAGACAACTACATCAAGTGGTGCGATTACCTGTGCATTCAACCTGCATGGAGCAAGTAAACTATCCCCGCTTCCTTGTCTTTTTTTTGCTACCAGTCTTGTATGCTCACTCCAGTATTCGTAAGATGCAGTTTAGAGGATCTCACTGTAGAAAAGAAACTACTATTCCTCTCTTTGTATTTCCTGATATGGGGGGAAGCTTCCAACATACGGTTTCTTCCAGAATGTTTGTGCTACATATTCCACCATGTGAGTTATGCTTAATGCTTATTTTTCTCCGTATGTTAGCAAGTTTCTGTAGTGTCTTTCCCGAATCTGTTCTTATCCATTTTGACATGAATGTTATCTCCTACTTTTCTTAATTGCTACTGATTCTCTGGTAATTTTATTATGATATGTTGGTTATTTGATATTTTGTGCTCATGCTGAAATATTTTATGTAGATGGTAAGAGAAATGGAGGAGATCTTACGCCAGCAGGTTGCTCGCCCGGCTGAGAGTTGTATGCCAGTCGATAGTCGTGGCTCTGATGATGGTGTATCATTCCTTGATCATGTCATTGCTCCACTGTATGGAGTTGTATCAGCGGTATGTTCTCTGCAGTATTCTTTCACCCATAAATTTTTACGGATTTTCCTTTTTCTGTTCTCTCCAATGTTCAATAATCTAGTATTTTCTTTGACCCACATTGCTGCTTCCTAAGAGACAAACGTACACTATGGAATGTAGCACAATAATCTTTGCTATAGAATTTTTTCTTAACTGCTCCTTCAGTAGTACATAGGCTGATTGGGTATGCATGAGATATTTACATCACTCTTTTGGTCAATGAACTTTTTGAAACCAACATGCAATTTTTTTTCTTTTTTGGTGTTACTTGAGGGGTTTATTACATTTTCTTGTATTCATTGGAAGATGATGACATGTTTCATAGCATGCATATCTGTAGATAAATGTGGTTAGTTTTCAATCCTTACGTCCTGTATTAAAACGGGATGGGCTTTCTCATGTATGAATATTCCGTTTTTACATCGTGTTGTCCGTTTGGATGTTGCTATAAAATGTTGGTGTCTACAGGAAGCTTTTAACAATGAAAATGGCCGAGCACCTCATTCTGCTTGGAGAAACTATGATGACTTCAATGAGTATTTTTGGTAAATATTTTTGATATCTTTGTCTGTTGAGTGAGTTTCCCTTGCCTGTTGGCTGATTTTTTATTATTTTTGAGGTCGCTTCATTCCTTCGAGCTTGGTTGGCCGTGGCGCACGAGTGCTTCTTTTTTTCAGAAACCTATACCGAGACGAAAGGTCTGCAATGACTCAGCTTTTTTAATTGGAAATTCTGTTTCATACTTTTGTTGCTTCCTTGGTGAGATGACCATCAAATGAAAAGGATTTAATACTATATACCATTGTTAAAGATGCGACTTGTTACCTCCGTGATGGCAATTTCCAAATGTCTATAACTCAGCTCTTAGACTATGTGTTAGAGGTTGATTTTGAAGTTAGGTGTGTATGGTCTCGCTGTTGTATATTTACTTTTGTTGTTGCTAGGTAGTTTTCCGATTTGGTTTTTTAACTTTATCTAAAGAAGTTCTGGTTGAGTCCGCTTTTTCCCTTTTAAGATGTAGACACAGACGTGTGTTTCTGATGTTGATATATTGGTCTTATCCTTGCAGTATGAGATTAAAACCGGTAGAGCAAAACATCGAGGAAAGACTTCCTTCGTTGAGCACCGAACATTTTTGCATCTGTACCACAGTTTCCATAGGCTATGGATATTCCTTGTTATGATGTTTCAGGTTTGTAATCCCATCTCAGGGTTTTGTTTATTAGTTTTACTCTTTTTTGATGTTCCTCAGAAGATGCTTATAGTCAACGCATATCCTTGGTTGTATGGGAATCTGTTGTTTGATAGTCGCATTTAAAATGTTGGGTTATGACCTGTTCCTTCACTATTATTGGTGGTATGGATTGTATTGCGTCAATAAAAGGTTCTCCTGCTACCGCACTCTAACATACTTCTTTACAGGCACTCGCCATAATTGCGTTCAATAAAAATAGCCTTACCTCCAGAAAGACTTTGCGTGAAATTCTCAGCCTGGGTCCGACGTTCGTCGTGATGAAGTTTTCTGAGAGTCAGTATTAAACCTTATACCCTTTACTTTATTTTTATGATATCATGACTAAGTAAAGAAAATGCATGTGCTTAATGTTACAGGTGTTCTGGATGTCATCATGATGTATGGTGCTTATTCCACGACAATAAGGCTGGCTGTTTCTCGCATTTTTCTCCGTTTCATTTGGTTTGGCCTTGCCTCCGTCTTGATATGTTTCCTCTACGTGTATGTGGACCTTCTATTCTTGTGCCGTCCTTTTGTTTCCATTTTGCTTTTGGCAATTTCTTTTCTTTTTTTTTTTTTGGGGG
>OVAN01000444.1:0-60513 GCA_900406275.1 Anastatica hierochuntica
AAAAAGTTTGATATTATTTTAATAAAATAGTTTAGATGAAAAAAAAAAAAAGATAGATCTATCTACTAAAAATAATTTTATATCTTAGAGCAGAAGAAATTTATTTGTGATGCTTATGTGGCGCCTTATGATTAGTTCATATGTATATATTTCCTTTTTTTTGGGAATTTTCAACTTTTCCTTTTTTTCCAAAAGATTTTGACATATTTTTTTGTAAATTAGTTACAATTCCTATTCAAATAAGGAAAAAGAATTCTTAAAAACATTCTTATATAAAGACCCGAGTCCCTAACTCAACAACAAATCATAGAGACACGACCAAATTTAGTTTCAATCTCAAAACATGATGTTGTCTCCTTCTTCTTGTCCGTTTAAGAAATCGTACAAACCACCAATAACTTCTCTCGATTCTCTGCCGAACGAACTTCTTGTAGAGATCTCATCATGTGTTGCAGCTTCTTCTTTACGTGAGACTTACAATCTTCAACTAGTTTCGAAATCTTTTCGAAATTTTTGCAACGATGAACATGTTTTCCGTCAAATCTCCCTCCATGAGATCCCTCTGTTCCCGTGGCGCGATCATAACCGTGAAAAGTTCTCAAGATTTTTCAAGAGATGTGTAACGTATGAAAACCCTGAGGGTTTATACCGTAAAGGACTCATCGATTATTTTCATCTAGATGTCGATAAACAAGAACACGGAGGAATCAAATATTTAGCTAAAGCTGCAAAGAGAGGAAATCAAGAAGCTAAATATGTTTACGGGATGATCTTAATTTCTAGAGACAAAACAAAACATAAGGGCTTCAAAATCTTGTCTCCTTTGATCAAACCGCTGATGTCAAATACGATGAAGGAGATGGAAACACTTAGGAAAAAGATTAGAGACAAGATTATCTCAATCTGGCTCGGCAAACTCAAGGTGAGACAACTCAAAAGAAGGTACGTTCGTGAGAACTGCAACTGCGACGGTAGAACCAAAACGTTCTTAAACAAAAATTCTGCTTGGAATGGATATGGTGAAGACAATGACATGATTACTTCTTCGGCTTGTGAAATTTGTTTCTGGGATTGCGAATTTAAACTTTTCTTTGATGATGTTTTAGAATAATCCATTGTATCCATCTCTTTTGAGAGCAAATAAAACAAGACTTCTTCGTTAGATTCTTTACATAAAGTTGGTTCCTTATATCACAAATTTGACTCAAAATCAAATGTAACATATATGTATTGTGTATATATTAGACAAAATACTTTACTACTAAAGCTAAAGCTAAGCTTCTTGATCAAACCATTCTCTGCTTGATAGATTAAACTGCCATTGATGATTACGGTTTCGCGGTTACTTACGAGTCAGTGAGGGATGATACTACTGATTGACCAATTCTGCTTGTAAACCTTTCTTCTCCGCGAATGGTACAACCTATGCCATGAAACCGAGAAAGTCAGGATCTTGGACATCATATACATAAACCACTCGCCAAAACCGAACAAGAGTTTAACATCGAAGAAACAACAATAAAGGATGAATGTAGATAAACTTAACGATGAATGTAGAGAAAATTAGATGTATGTTGATGTTTACTGACCTGCCGAGCCACTTCTGCTATGCATAGACTATCCCGTGATGATTCAGCGGTGAAGCTAGGCTTCAGAGATTCCAAATAATTATCGTCTTTATCTCCAGTCTTTTGTTTCACGTTTCTGCTTTCCTCAACCGAGGTATCTCCTTCAGGATTGCTTGAAACCTCCTTCTTTCTCTTCCTTTGGAACGTGTACTTGATACACCGGTTTTTATTAACTGCGAGAACCGGAGTTTCTTCGCAGAAAGGAGATGCTGAAACTTCCACATTATCGCAACTCTCTTTTTCTTCCTTCTTTGCCTCTGTTTCGACAATCACCGACTCTCTATCATTCCCATGTTCCCTAGAAGATGTTTTCAAGGATAAATGAGTGTCGACATCCTTCTGAGAAGAGTCTGGAGACGCTATTGGATCTTCTCCATCTCTAGCAGAAGATATAGAGTCACTAGCATCAGCGCAACCAGACGGGACTTTGTCAGGACATAATCCGTTTTTAACATCTCGAACTTCTACAGACGAAGACAAATCTCCACTGGCTATACTCCTATCCACTGTAGCGATCATCCGAGTGCATCCTTCAACCTCCCTGCGTTTAGTCAGTATAGACGGAAGAGTATAGTGACAACGATCCATGTTATCTCTAGAAGAACACCGCTTCATACTATTTACGAAAGTCAGAGACAGGTTCTTTATCCCATTTTGTTCAGCTTGAATACAAGAACCTACACCACCCGATCTCTCATGAACACTAGAAACACCAGGCACTACAGAAACCGTTGTTTCATCGCTGTTTCTCCAAAAGGAGCCGTCCTCATTATCGCTTTTAAGATGCAACTGACCATTCATAAGTCTCTTGAGCTCATCACGAACTCCTCGCAACTCCATCCTCAACTCACCTACAATATCTTCAGCTTCTTCAAGCTGTGCTTCAAGCTCCTCAACCTTTTGTTGCTGCTTCAAAGATATCATCTCTGTCTCCGTCACCTATATAACCACAACAAGGTTTATATACTCAAGAACTCAGAAACGAAGCGAAGAATCAAAGCGAGAACATCTACCTTTGAATCATACATGTGTTTAAGCCTAAGCAATGTATGAAGAGCTTCATCTCTAACAGTCACAAGTTCTTGCTGATACCGACGAGCTTTCTTCTCGGAAACCATCACACGCGCCGCCGCTTCTTTCGTCGTGTTCAGTATCGTATCAGCGTAAGCTCTCTTCAATGCCGCTAACGTCTGTTAACAAAAACGAACACATCATCGCAAAACCCAGAACGAAATCAAGCAAAACCCACATCCCCAAAACAACAATCAAGAACAAAATCAACAAAATCGGAGTCTGATAAGAAGAAACAGAGCGAAATTATCGAAAAATCGAACTTTTTTCTTCTCCCGGCGTGTGCTCGGAACTGGGGAAAAAAAGAAACTAGAGAGCGGCGGAGAAAGATGGGTAAGAAGATAATTATACCTCTGAGTCACCCATAAGCTCCGATAATGCGGTGGACGAGAAGCGATTTTGATTATCTCCGACCAACGTCGCAGACTCGGCGAAGAAGAAGAAGAAGAAGAGAAAGAAAGGCGAAGTTTTTTTTTTTTTGCCTACTCGAAGCGTCTTGTCTGTTAGGAACAGAAAAGGGAATTTAAATTACTTAATTACCCTTGGCAGGTTCATTTTATTACTTAAATGCCACACACACGCGTGCCACGTCAGCTTTCGCTCCCGGCAAAAGCAAACGGCGGTGCGGTTTCTTCCGTATGTTGCGTCAATCTTTTTTCGTTATCTCCCTAAATTAAATTAATCTTGAATTCGTTTAAATATTTTTTTTATTGAATGTAAATTTTAAAAACTGAATTTATATAACTTCTAAACAATTCCCGAATATGTAAATAATTGTTTTTTTACAATATACTCTTATGTTTCAAATTAAAAGATATTTAAAATTGACGTACACATGTTAATAAACTACAAATTTTTAAACAATTTATTTCGTTTAAACTAAAATATCATTAACTAACGCTAATTCAACCAATCAAATAATGAAAAATAGACTGCATTATTTGATTGGTTAATATATATATATAGATAGATTTATAACGTTTAAAGGGTAATTAGTATTTTAGTGAAATATATTCTAGTGAATTTTCCTATGTTTTTTTAAACGCAAATACAAAATAAAATAAAAACGATCTCATTCATGGCGGTAAGGAAAAATAACAATAATTAAGCGCCAAAATTGTCCAACCGAATTCGGATCTAAACCAATTCAAACCGGAAATTAGTTAACCGGATAATAACCGGTTGGTTCATCGCGACTGTTATCCACAATAAGAATCCACGTGTCTTCTTCTTCCAGCCCCTCCTTCTTCTTCCTCTTCCATTTTCCGCCATTTCAACCGACGATAGAGAGAAAGCTTCCGTGTGAGAAAAAATCGTCTTCTTCATCTAATTCGTTCGTGTGTGTTCTTCTATGAGTTGGTAGCTACTGGTGAATGAAGCGGTAATACTAAATCTCTGAATCATTTCAAATCGAATTTCGACTTGTAGAGTGCGATTTTCCCGAGAAAATCTCGTTTCGATTTTGCTTTGTTTAAGGAAAATTTTCCAGGAGGTTTTGCAGAAATGAACCTCGCGATTCCGAATCCAAACTCACACCAGCTCTCGTTCCTAATCCAGAACTCTAGTTTCATCGGAAACCGAAGATTCACCGACGGAAACCGTCTCCGTTTCCTTTCCGGTGGAAAAAGACTCCCCTCCTCCTCCGTTCCCGGGAAAATCAAAGCGAAAACGAAGGATCTCGTTCTCGGAAACCCTTCGGTATCAGTGGAGAAAGGTAAGTATAGCTACGACGTTGAATCGCTGATTAACAAGCTAAGCAGCCTCCCACCTCGCGGCAGCATCGCGAGATGTTTAGATATATTCAAAAACAAGCTCTCGCTGAACGATTTCGCTCTCGTCTTCAAAGAGTTCGCAGCTCGTGGCGATTGGCAGAGATCGCTTCGTCTCTTCAAGTATATGCAACGGCAGATTTGGTGTAAACCTAATGAGCATATCTACACCATTATGATCTCTTTGCTCGGTAGAGAAGGTTTACTTGATAAATGCCTTGAGATCTTTGAGGAAATGCCTAGTCAAGGAGTGGCACGAAGTGTTTTCTCTTACACTGCTTTGATCAATGCTTATGGTCGAAATGGACGGTACGAGACTTCTCTTGAGCTTCTTGATAGGATGAAGAACGAGAATATATCGCCGAGTATTTTGACTTACAATACGGTGATTAATGCGTGTGCTAGAGGTGGGTTAGATTGGGAAGGTTTATTAGGTTTGTTTGCAGAGATGAGACATGAAGGGGTACAACCCGATATTGTGACGTATAACACTTTGCTTAGTGCTTGTGCTATTAGAGGTTTAGGTGATGAGGCTGAAATGGTTTTTAGGACTATGAATGATGGTGGGATAGTTCCGGATTTAACTACGTATAGTCATCTCGTTGAGACATTTGGGAAATTGAGCCGGTTGGAGAAAGTGTCTGATCTTTTAAGTGAGATGGCTTCCGGTGGCAGTTTGCCGGATATCTCTTCTTATAATGTGTTGTTAGAGGCATATGCGAAGTCGGGGTCTATTAAGGAGGCAATGGGGGTCTTCCATCAGATGCAGGCTGCAGGGTGTACGCCGAATGCAAATACATATAGTGTTTTGCTGAATTTGTTTGGACAGAGTGGGAGGTATGATGATGTTCGGCAGCTTTTTCTTGAGATGAAATCTAGCAATACAGATCCTGATGCTGCTACATACAACATTCTGATAGAGGTTTTTGGCGAAGGTGGGTATTTTAAAGAAGTTGTAACTTTGTTCCATGACATGGTTGAAGAGAATATCGAACCTGACATGGAGACCTATGAGGGTATAATATTTGCTTGTGGAAAAGGAGGACTTTACGAAGATGCTAGGAAGATATTACAATACATGTCAGCAAAAGATATCGTGCCAAGTTCCAAGGCGTACACTGGGGTTATTGAAGCATTTGGGCAGGCTGCTTTATACGAAGAAGCACTTGTTGCTTTTAACACCATGCATGAAGTGGGAAGCAATCCAAGTATTGAAACATACCACTCACTGTTATATTCTTTTGCAAGGGGAGGACTGTTCAAGGAGTCTGAGGTGATTTTGCGTAGGTTGGTGGATTCTGGTATTCCCAGGAACATCGATACGTTCAATGCACAAATAGAAGCCTACAAGCAAGGAGGCAAATTCGAAGAGGCTGTAAAGACATATGTAGATATGGAGAAGTCGAGATGTGATCCTGATGAGAGGACGCTTGAGGCTGTTTTAAGTGTGTATTCTTGTGCACGACTTGTTGATGAATGCAGAGAGCAGTTTGAGGAGATGAAAGCTTCTGATATACTGCCTAGTATCATGTGCTACTGTATGATGCTGTCTGTTTATGGAAAAACGCAGAGGTTCGTGCCTTCGCCAGTATTACGCTCTTTCTTTTGTTGCCTGTAGCTTATATTTTGATAGCTCATTCCAAACTAAGTCGTGAGTATAACAGTCACGTGAATAGATGAAAGGAGAACAAATAAATCAAGTGTGATAGTCTAGTAGTTTCGTCTTGTTGGGTGTTTGGTTTCCCTCTAATCCAGAATGATTGATTATTCCATCGTCATAGCATTTTGCTCTTTCAGTTGCCTTGCATTCCTACGTGGTCGGCCATGGAAGCACACTTAATACTTTTTAGCGTTTAACTCGAGTTTTCTGGATAAGTAAACGTCAAGCCATTTCCAATTTTTCTTTTCAGGTGGGATGATGTCAATGAGTTACTGAAGGAGATGCTTTCAAATAGAGTATCAAATATACATCAAGTAATCGGGCAAATGATCAAGGGAGACTATGATGATGACTCGAATTGGCAGATAGTGGAATATGTCTTAGACAAACTCAATTCAGAAGGATGTGGTTTGGGAATAAGGTTTTACAATGCACTTCTCGATGCTTTGTGGTGGCTGGGCCAGAAAGAGCGAGCTGCAAGAGTACTCAATGAGGCAACAAAACGTGGACTTTTCCCCGAGTTATTCCGGAAAAACAAACTTGTGTGGTCCGTCGATGTGCATAGGTAAGTTAAGAGCCTTAATGAGGATTAATTTCAAGTGTACGATATGGTTTGCTTAGTTAGTACCTATCGATCTAATTATTGGTTTGCAATGTTCTGCAGAATGTCAGACGGTGGCATGTACACGACACTATCGGTTTGGCTAAATGATATAAATGATATGCTTGTAAAGGGAGAGGATCTTCCTCAACTAGCTGTTGTTGTTTCAGTGTAAGTACTTTGTTGCTGACTAAGCTCACCGCATGATTCGTCCAAGCTTTTGCCTTTCGTAAATATTTTCGTTTCATTTCTAAATTTTCAGACGGGGACAACTGGAGAAAAGCTCTGTTGCAAGAGAATCTCCCATCGCGAAAGCTGCTTTCTCTTTCTTGCAGGATCATGTCTCGTCGTCATTTTCCTTCACGGGATGGAACGGAGGTCGCATCATGTGCCAACGATCTCAGCTGAAGCAGTTACTAGCTACCAAAGAACCAACTCCCGAAGAGTCCCAAAATAAAAACCTAGTCGCTTTAACAAACTCGCCGATTTTTGCTGCTGGTACAAAAACTTCAACAAGCGGTGACACGAACGTTAGCGGCAGCCCTCCTTCGCAAAGACGAACCAAGATGAAAAAAGAACTAGCAGGAAGCCCAGCCTAACCGATACGCGTGATTTCTTCAATCCAGTTTCCAGCAATCAAAGGCTTCTTCCGTCTTCCTTCCTCCATCAAGACTGGTCGGCGAAAAACCGTGATCTTATGTCTCTCAACACTCAATTCACCAAGCAGTAAGTAGACACATGAAGACTACAGAGGAAGATGAATGGTTAGCTTAATATATGCAGAAGCAATGCTACAAAATGTGAAGTAGCAAACTATATCTTTTGATGGATGGACACATGATTTTGCAGCTATAGATTTGTTGTTTTTTCATTCTTGTTACTATGAAGCTAAATGCTAGTGTAATATCAAATCTCTAGTTACAAATACATCATCTATCAATTGACCTCAAAACCTAACTCATTTCAGAGCAATGAACCAATGAATTTGATGTGCAAGATTCTTCTTCTATGTTTGATCAATCACCTTTCTCTCTTTCTCTTTCCGTAGATTTGTGTTTGTTTTCTGATTTAGGAAAGTCACAACACAAGCTTCTCATCCAAATTGATTAAAAGAAAAAGATAGAAACAAACAAAGGAGAAATAAAAGCTCTTCCTTTAGTGCTTCACATCACTACTCTTAGGGTCTCAACTTGTGTGCATGAAAGTAATGGTGACTTTTCTTCCTATCCGGAGATGGGCGTTCGGATACCCGTTCAGGTTCGGATAAGTTCTTTACAGGTATCAGATAATTCGGTTATGACCATTAGAATCTATTCTGATATTTTCCCATTTTGATTTATGTTCTCTTCGATTTTTCGGGTTTGGGTCGGACTTATATTTATGAGATGAACCGTTATATACCCAAATAAATTTTTGGATTCGGTTCGGTTCAAATATTGGTAGCCAAAATATCCAAAACTATTTATCAAAGTTATTTGTATACGTTTTAATTCTTTTTTTTCCCCTATAAATTTCTAAGAAAAAATATATAGATGTATCATTTTTTGGGGGGTTAATTTATACAAGTATTATATAAGTTAAAGATTTCTGATATTGAAGTTTTCTATGTTGAATAAATCTTGAAAATGATTTAGTTATACTTAGAATAATAAAAAAGCTACTCATAGATCGATAAGAAAAGTACAGAGGATGGAGCTGTAAGTAGATATTATAAGAGAAAGAGTACAGAATCATTTCAGAAGCTGACTATTTTTCTAAGCACAAGTTGCATGCGTTTAGTATGGACATTTAGTTGACCAGATTCGTTTACTACATAGTATTTTGAACCACTAAAAATTGTGTACGGTAACGTTTAACAAAATTAAAAGAATTTTTTTTTATCCAAATAAGTGTTTTATGGTAGATACGTTAAGTTTGATGAGCTTCCAATTTAAAATCGATTGGTCATGTTACTTATATATTATTTAAGGTCTCTATCGTATGGAAAACCTAACCATTAATCTCGACAATATCCGATAGAAGATAACTTTTAGGTTAGAATGGTTAGACTGATTTTTGATGAAGATCGATCAAGCTTCTTGTAACGCCTCCCGACCGTCTTTACCGTGTGCTCCGGCGCCTTTCCCGTGCCACGGGCCCACCATGTCCGACGATAGAGAGCGCTAATCCGAGGAAGCTTTAAAGTCATGATTTATTGTCCCTGCAATCACCACGCGATCTTTCCCCGTGCTTTGTCCTCACTCGCACGATTTCAAAAATCACTTCCCGGAANTCAAAAATCACTTCCCGGAAGTTCACCCATCCTAATAGCGCTCTAGCACAAGCACGCTTAATTGTGGAGTTCTATCAGAACGAGTGACCGAAAAGATAAATGCACTTTGGTGACATAGGTAACCAAATTAATCCTTGTAAGCCCTCCTCACACATATGACTCTATAAACCGATGTCTCACACTTCTTTTGATGAACCACATCAATTTACGTTTGGTGATGCTGCTGTTTATGGTGTAGACTCTGATAACATGTTAAGTTTAATAGTTATTTGTAATATTATTCTTCACATAGTATCACTAGTACCTACAACTTGTAATTGTTTAAATAAAGAAGCACGTGGCTTTTATGGGTTCTTGCTTTATAAAAGTCCCACAAGAAGCAGAGCACAAAGACTCACACACACACTACTTCCATTGCCATTGCTCTGTTCTTTGATTTGATTCCTTCGGTGCAAGGTCGGAAGAAAATATCATGGCCGACGGTAGCAGTAGTTCGCCGGAGTCCACTCCCATACGAAGAGAGATCATGCTTTTCGGCGTCAGGGTTGTGGTTGATTCGTTGAGAAAAAGTGTGAGTTTGAACAATTTGTCTGACTACAACCAGACTTTGGAGGCTCCAAAGATCGACGAAGATGGAGTCCGAAAAGGTAAGAATAATACCTCCTCCGGTTACACCTCGGCGGATGAAGCCATTCCGATATCTACTTCTGCCAAAAATCGCGAAAGGAAACGAGGTAGAACTCTTTTTCATCTTCTCTGATCTATCTAAAGAGATCATAAAGTTCCTTACTTTTTTTTATATACAACTTAAATCTCGATGTACCGGTAAAAGACCACATTCGTTAGGCCAGAAAATTTTAGTTTCTTGTTTTATCCGAGTTTAATTCGCGGTTAAAAACAATATGTTTACTTGTTGAGGTTTATGAAGATATGACTTGAGTTGAGAAATGTAAGACTTTTGTGTTGACTTTTGATCTTGACAAATGTTTAAATCTCTTTGTTTTGCCTTTTCTTTTGGTTGTTTAAGGAGTTCCATGGAGTGAGGAAGAGCACAAGTTGTTCTTGATTGGGTTAAAGAAAGTAGGGAAAGGTGATTGGAAAAGAATATCCAAAAACTTTGTCAAGAGCAGAACTTCTACACAAGTAGCAAGTCATGCTCAAAAATACTTCCTCCGGCGAAACAATCTCAACCGCCGTGGGCGAAGATCTAGCCTTTTCGACATGACCACCGAGACGGTAAATCATCTAACCCTCTCTTGTTTCTTTGACTTGATTTGTCTTTGAAATGATTTTAAGTCATATGATTCTATGTTGATTGTTGTTTGCTACGAAAACCTTGAAAGATAATATAGAATAAAATATTATTGTATTGTATTCTTGTGTCGTCTTTGAAACCATAAAATTCATATATATTGACCCAGTGGTAAAAGCTCCTCTATTAAAAGAGGAGATCACGAGTCCGAGGTGTGTTGGGAAGGGCTGACTCGTCAAATGCGAGTATATTACGTGGTCTGACTCCGCCTCAAATAGATTAGGAGCCCACGAGCTCTGAACCTTCTAATTATTTAAAAGAATATTCATATATATAGTGTTTAGCAGTGACATATTGCTAACACAGACTTTCCTAATCCGAATCTAACACTAAATGAAAATAACTTGTACAAGATGTAATATGGAGATGTACAATTAATATTCTTCCGTGTTGGATTTTACGGACTTCATTTCTTAGATATCTTTCAATAAACCGTTTTAACTATATAACAAATAGATCTTGCTTTGGTTTTATTTTTCAGGTCATACCTATGGAACAAGATCAAGTACTTATGCAAGAGAACACATCACAATCACCTTCTCTTATACCAGAAATCAACAACTTCTCTATATATCCAATTATGCAAATCGTTCCCGAGTTTTCTCTCAACCTCTTACTAGCATCTTCCAATCTTAATGAGCCATCTTCTTCTTCTTCAAAGCATTCAACATTCAACGCAATTGGAGTTGCATAGAGCAAAAATCCCAAAGGTGAATCAGCAACACACACAAACACATTGTTTGTTTCTCTGTTGTATAAATAGGTCTTGACTCTTTTTTAATCTATGGTAAAGATTCTAAAGAAGAATAATAAACAGAGGAGTTTGGAGAATAGGACTAAGTGATTTTCTAGTGTTCATGATCATCTTCTTCTTCTTTTTTCCTTCCATGTTTGGAAGTTGTAGTAATACACTCTTGTGTGGATCTATCAAAACTTATAAAAAAATTTATATTAATGTTATGTCTTTTAATTCATGAATCTTAATAAAGAATCATAGTCCTACATGCTTCTCATGTGGCCATCTAAATTCTCAACTAAGTTTTGGAGATTATAATATATATTTTTTTGTAAGGATAAGATATAGTAGTGTTGATAGAATAATGTCACTATCTTTAATGATTCCAATAATGTCACATTTTATTTGTCACTTTCTCTTATATAATGTAAACTTTTTCATCTTCCCATCAAGAAAATCAAGATTCTTCATATAAATTATTTAACATGATCTATACTCCATTCATTAATCAACTAATCAAAAAACATCCACCATCTATGTGATATGTCAAATTTTTTTTGTTGACCACAATGTTCAGAGCCCGTGGACTCCTAGTGTCTATGATGGGATCAAACTAAGTAAAACACTCACCTGCGGCGAGCCAACTCCTCCTTAAACAGCTGGACTGTCACCTTCGAGGAGCTTTTACTATTGAGCCAACACTTCGGTTGTGATATGTCACTTTGTCAAATGTGTTTGTGTGTGTGTTGGCATGTCCCCTTGTTTCATTTTTAGCTTCGTTGACAAAGTTCTCCTCACGTCTAAGCACGACAAAGTTCTCTCCTCTTTGGATCTTGACATCATCTCTAATTTTCTTAATTTCAAATATGTGATTATCCTTTGTTCTTGGAGACTACTCTCTGTCCTCAAATTCTAGTCTAATCTATTCTGTTTTAGTCTCTCTACATCCAGAAATAGAAACACAAATCACAAAAGACAGAGAGACAGAGAGAGAAGCAGAGAGAGACAGAGACAGAGACAGAGACAGAGAGAGACAGAGAGGGAGAGAGAGATCATGATCTCTGTTTCTTTGTTGAATGTTTTGACCAATTTGTATCTTCATATGTATATTCAATTGCTCTGTTTCTTCTTGTTCTTGTTTCTTGTTATACAAGCAACCATGTCGAAACGTTCTTTCAAGAATTTCCTTGAACAAGAACTCGGATCTTTCCCTAGGTTTCTCATCTACACAATTCTTGAATGGATTCTCATCATCATCCTCTTCGTCGACGGTGTTCTCGCCTTTCTATCAAACCAATTCGCAAGTTTCTTCGATCTCAATGTTCCTTGTCTTCTCTGCACAAGAATAGACCATGTTCTTGTGCCTAGAGACCCTCATTACTATTACAACGACTCGATCTGCGAGTCTCACAAGAAGAATATATCTTCTCTTGCTTATTGTCATGTCCATAAGAAACTCTCTGAGATCAAACATATGTGTGAAGGTTGTCTTCTCTCTTTCGCCACCGAGAAAGAATCTGATTGTGATACTTATAAGTCTCTCATTGGGATCTTACATAAAGATCTTGAGCTTCTTATTGACGATGAACGAGAAGTTCCCTTGGCATTCAAGAAAGATGACTATTTTGTTCAGACAACAACAACAACAAATCTGGTGGATTGCAAGACAAGCAACAACATTAAAAACGATAGCGTGAACACCAAGCAACATTGTTCGTGTTGCGGCGAATTATTGAAGGTTAAATCTGAGAAGTTATCAAGGAATAACAATTCTTTCCTCGCTCCTGCTCCTTCTCCTAGGGTTTCGTTCAACGAATCCGAGTTTAAGGATCTTGATATGGACAGAACACCTAGTTTTGTAAGAGGAGGCAACAAGTTTTTTGGGATTCCTTTGTCTGATTCAGCGCAGAACAGTCCGCGATGGTCTGTTCGTTCTCTCAAGAAATCGGGTTTGGATAAAACAGAGAATGCTTCAGACACGGCTGATCAAAACCGCGAATCCATCCTTCATCAGCTCAAGAAAGAAGTTCGCTTGGACAAGAAGTCACTAATAGATTTGTATATGGAGTTAGATGAAGAGAGGAATGCTTCAGCTATTGCAGCCAACAACGCGATGGCTATGATCACGAGGCTTCAAGCCGAGAAAGCGGCTGTTCAAATGGAGGCTTTGCAGTACCAAAGAATGATGGATGAACAAGCAGAGTATGATCAAGAAGCTTTACAATCTATGAGCAGAGAATTAACAAAGAGAGAAGAGGAAATGAAGGATCTTGAAGCTGAGTTTGAAGCTTACAGAGAGAAATATGAATATTTGAGTGATGAAGACAATACAAAAGAAGAGTTTCTTGGAGTACAAGGCAACTTTAGTTCAAATGGTGATTGCCAAGAAACCAAACCAGCCTCTGATTCTGCAGTTTCTTCTCCAAATCATGAAGAGAACAGAGAAAACACGAATCAAAACGGGTTTTGCAAATCCGAAGAATCAGAGACTTTACCACAAAAACAGAGTCCAAGGGAGTCTACCGCGGAAAATGATGTCTCTGCAGAGGAAGAAAAAGGTATGAATCTTACTCGAGTTTTGATGATTTTGATCGTTATTCGATCCGAATTAAAAACCCTTTTCATCTTGTGATGAAATTTGACAGGAGATCAAAGCAAAGAAGGGATAGTAAAAGAGCTATTAGCAATAACAGAGAGGCTAAATGTTCTTCAATCAAATGGTGAATTGTTGAAACATATTGCAGATGTTTTAGATGTTAGTGAAGGAGAAGCAATTTTACTTCAGATATCTCAGAATTTGCATATGCTTCGTAGTTTTGTTGCTATGCCTACAGAATCCATGAGCTTGTGATACATATTTTAATGTTTCTTGGAGAACAAGTAAGCTCTTAATGCCTTATTGTTATCTCACATTCAAAAACATTTTCTTTTATTATTTCTTACTAAAAAAGAGTTTCTGTTTGTAAATGCAGTTTAATTTTTAAAGTACAAATAAAAAGAAAAGAATTTTGTTTGGGGTTATAAAATTGCAAATGCATTTTAATTTTAAAAGCAATAATTAGGGGTGAGCGTTCGAATACCATATTCGGTTCGATTCAGGTTTTCCGGTTTTTCGGAGCGTGGGGTATAAGCCCCATTAGGGTATTTCGAAATTTCATCTTCGATTAGGTTTGGATTCTCTCGGACTAGGGTGGGTTCGGGTCGGATTTTCGGATTCGCCTTTTTCCAGATTTTTCCGGATCTTTTGGATCGATTTGGATACTTTCACCTAAAATTCTCATAAAAATTACTCGAATATACCTAAAAAGAATCAAAATCAACAATTAAAATTTAATACACAAATGTATAAACTTAAACAATTTAAGATCAAATACAAAAAATAAATACAAAGTTGAATATTTCAGTTACTCATTTAGGATTTTTGAATATTTATGTATGGTATTTATTTGGATTTTTAGATATCTTAAAGTGTTTATTTGTGTTTCGGATTCGGGTTCACGTTCGAACTCTTTCAAGTTTTGTGGATTTTTGGATTTCTTCCGGTATTCATTCAAGTTCGGATCAGCTTCGGGTTATACCCAATATCGGAGCTACCGTAAAACATAATTCACTCGGGTATTATTTCGGGTTTGGTTCGGTTTTCGGGTTATGTTTTTTTCTCATCTCTAACTAAAATATAATGTTATTATATAATAGAAATGTCACATTAAAACGTATAGAAACAAAGTTTATATAAAAGCAAACAAGGATTTAGAGCATCATTAACGTAGAACCGGTAATGGGTTTCTTATTTTATTTTTTTATTTTTCTGATTTTTTTTTTTAAAAACTAAAAAGTAAACCAATCGCGGACCACCACATGTCAGTGGAGCCCGCAAACAGTTGAAAAACCCCTCAAGAACTGTTGCTTAATCTGGACATTTTAGAATCGGTGCATAACATATTGGTGGGGTCATGCCTGTTTTTTTGGTTAAGAAACCCTCTAAGCACCTGCGTTAATGGTGTTCTTAGTGAGCTAGGGCTTACTTGTTGTACCTAACTTATTTAAGCAAGAAGCCATATAGCCTTAGCCACTAGGTCTGAGTTAGGGTTTTATCTTGAACCCAACTAGTCTCAGTCTGGTCATATATACAAGGGCTTTAATGTTGAAACTACCAAAAGATTACACCAATTTGAACCCAACATTCATAAAGATACAATCTCTCATGTCTTTCCCTTAACCCATCTCTTACTCTTATCCAATTTGGTCATAGCTTCCATCCAAAAACACCAAATTCTCCAACTCTATATAATCAAACAATTCACATCATTATCATCAACATCATCATCATCAAACCTCCCAAGCAATGGCTTTACATTTTCCACAAAGCTCTTCTGTTCTCTCTAGAGCTTTAATCCTCTTTACACTCAGCATTACTCTCTTCGTGAACCCGTCTCTCTCGGCCTTAACCTCTAACCCTATACTAGACTTTTGTGTAGCTGATCTTAAAGCTTCCCCAACCAATAATCGCTTCCCTTGCAAGTCACATGTTACTTCTGATGACTTCTTCTACTCCGGCTTGAACACTCCATTAAACACTTCAAACCCGAAAGGCGTAGCCGCTAATAACGCGGATCTCCTTACCTTTCCGGGCCTAAACACAATGGGGATATCCATGTACAACGTCGCTATGGACGCTGGAAGAATTAACCCGCCTCACTCGCACCCTGGTGCGACTGAGGCAGGTTTCGTGCTCGAAGGCACGGTTATGATTGGGTTCCTGACAACTAACAATACGTTGTACTCCAAGGTCATTGGACCCGGCGATATGTTTGTGATTCCTCCAGGACTCATTCACTACGAGGCGAACGTTGGTAAAACAAATGGCCATTTTTTGGCGGTGGTTACTAGCGATTTGCCTAGCGAAGTTGTAGTGCCGCACACTTTGTTTCTTGCTAAACCCGCGATTCCAGACGCGGTTTTGATGAAGGCTTTTAAGATGGATGGTAAAACACTCAACATGCTCAAGTCCAAATTTACTCCTTAAATATCAAATGAAAATGTGTTTTTTTTATATAATTCCTATGAGAAAAATGTAATCTTTTATGAGTTTGCTTAAATGAATAATTGAAATCAGTTTTCTTTATAACGAATCATCTAATCTATATAACAAATCTTTCGCATATAAACTTTTGTTTCAAATACATATCGTCCATTGAAATGTGGCATCATAACGACATTTATCCGCTAGAGAGAAATCAGAATGACCAGCCGATCTTACAAGGGTAGAAGTTACATAGCGTGTTTTCGAAATACGCGGAAAATGATAAACACGAAAACTAACGGATACAACCATCAAGTCATATATGTTTTTGATCTACAATACTACATAAGTTTTTTTTGCATATGACCACGATCATGATCATCGCTTGAAAACGATCTTTGATTGTTATTATTGATAATTTTTGAACAAAAACGAAAGATCAAATGACTCATTAGACTTTCATAAGATCACTCTCTCGTAATAGTACTCGTGTCTACATCCACTTCTTCAACTATCTCGTTGGGGTAAATCTGCAAGTTAACATGAGTCTTGTCACTTGTGAAATTCCTTTTTACAAAGCTAAGATTCAACTCAAGGATCTATGTTAAAGAAATTGAACCTGGTGGCCTTTGTCTTCGTTAAGATTGACCGCGCGGACTTTGAGCTCGCCTCTGCTTGTCGTCAACCCGTCTAATATCTCAGCATCGCATTCTTGGACGGCTCTATTCGAGCCCGTCGACTTCAAAACAAGGTTTAAAAATGTGCATATTTAGAGACTAGTATGGACTTAGTGCACCTTCAAATTTATTATGGAGTAAGATTTTTCTCAACATCACTCCGTTTCTAATTCCAAAATGGAGTAATCTATGAGACTATTTCATTTCGAGTAATCACATTCATAATTTCGTTTTGGAGTAATACATTGGAACAAAACTCAACTTCATATCCGAGTAGAAACGAAGAAACATAAAATTAGACATTGACTCACCCGGAAAGAAAGATCAAGCGGGTTTCTAGGAGTTCCAGGGATCTCCTCGTACTCAGCGGCATCGAGTTCTCGAAGATGGGCCGGTTTAAAGAGCTTTGGGAGAATGTATTGCCTAATGGCTATTAAAAGGAAGAAAGGAACCGGAAACATGATTCCGGCCACCGGGATCCACGTCACTCCGTAACATAGCCCAAAGTAGAATATCTGCAACACCGTGAACGTAGCCATTGACTTGTACGGAACTTTCTCTACGAACGAAGCGTGCGCTCCCTCTAAGACTCTAACAACAACAATCACCATGAACAATCTTTGAAGAAAAATTTGAAAACAAAGCAAAAAAACAGAGCATTTTCATATCACATACTTGAATCTTCGGCTTGGCGGGACGAAGAGAAGCACAGTGCGTTCGAAGAATTGATTTCCCGGGAGGCTATCGATGGCCATGTAAGCGAAATATCCCCATAGGAGAGAAGTTGGTATGAGCTTAATGGCTGGTAAAGCCAAAACTGCACCTCCTACTAACAGTGATTGCAACAGATTGCTCACTCTCTGCTCGTTGACACGAACGGGCAAGTAAGCGTCGAGGTGCTTCTCTGGATCGAACCCACTCTCCTCATTACTATCTCCTTGATCATCACTCTTCTTCATCACTGCCTCTTTCAAATCTTGCAGCTCAAGTAACGATGTTGCGTGTGTCTCAACCTATAGATTAAACAAAAGCTAATGATTCTAAATCCACCAGTGAACATTTTGAATGAATCCACTATTACATACAAGTGGGCTTTTGTCCATTTCTATGAAGACTTCTTGCATATTCTCATACACTTGAGAGGAAGTTGCTCTTTGTTTGATGCTTTCTTTGGCTGTCATCACCATCTTTTTCCGGATTAATTGTCGTTTGAGAACCGCGAGGCTTTTGGTATGCATAGGAGATTGAGGGAGGACACCGTTGGAAGGAGGCAGCCCGAGCAATCCACAAACCAAAGTCTGTAAAAAACCACACCGTTTTCGAAAAGAGTCGATGTTAGCTTGTAGTAGAGAAAGAAAAGAAAGTGTGTTTGATGGATTACCATGAAACCAAGCAAGAGAATGTCGTAGTGATACGCAGAAGGATTCTTGAGGTTGAACTCTTTCTGCTGCGCGAGCTGCGATGCAACGGTATGGTCAAAGAAGTAGAGCCCTGCTATCATTATTGCGGGTATAAATGCCGCAAAAATGTAGCCCGGAGAGACTTTCCCCATGTCCTGTACAGAACAACCTATATAGTTATGGGAGTTCTGAGGATGTGCGAGGAGTGCAACCGATCATAGTTCAAAAATAAATTTTAAAAATTTTCTTTACTAATAAAGGCCAAAATATTTTTAGATAGTGTAATAAAAGACCAAATTCTAATTTCATACACAAGGTCAAAACGAAAATTGAGAAAGTTTGAACCGTCCACTGAGCAAGGTCGGTCATCGGTCATGCGTTACGAAACATTTGTTTCAAACTCCCAAAAATTTTTGAATTAATATGCATAGACCAACTGGCCTCAAACCGAACAAAAAAAATTATATATAGAATTCGGCCCTCAAAACTGTATAAGTTTATAGACCCTCAAATCATCTCAGTGCCGGCCCTGCCACTGAGTCAGGTAAGGGGACAAGAAACAGGGACGGGAACGGGAACGAAAACATAATCTAAAATGTAGTACTCTAGGTGTTTACCTTGATGACAGTCCAATGTGCTAAAGAGGCAGAGTCCCATGGAAGAGGACTAAAGAGTCTTCTAGGGACACCAGATGGAAGTTTCGAAGGAGTACTAAAAGACAATGCTGTCCAAACCACAACCATCAACGGAACACCATAGTCCGCGATGAAGCTTCTGTACCATCCTGTGCCGTATCGCCAAGACCTCGCTTTCCTGCTCTTCAAAGCGGTGTAAAGAAGGCCAAAGGTGAAAAGGAGACCGAGGAGTCCATTTGTGTATAGCCACACAAACTGATACTTTTCGAGTTTCGGTTCCTCATGCTCTGGAATCCCAAACTCACTCACCACTCCCTACCCAATTTTCATTTTAATCATACCTTATCTTATGTAATATCCTCACATAATGGAGAAGTGGTTGAACTTTATTTTTAGTATTGTTACCTTTATGGCTTGTTGGATGAACAAAACTGATATCAACATACCAAATAGCTCACCAGCGATCCTTGTAAACCGGTTAATGATATCAGCCGCGTTGAATATCGCCATTAAGAACAGTAACAAAGCCGTCCACACACAAACCCTTCAATTTATAGCAGCCAAGGAAACCATAAAGACTAGTTTCTTTCCGGAAAAACAGAGTTGTGGAGTACTTACCAAGCAACCCAAGCTAAGTAGAGTTGTTTGCCAATTTCTGGTCTTCCTTTAGCGAAATTGTACAAATAGTTGTACATTAAGATGGTTGGTTCCGCAACTCCTAGTATCAACAATGGTTGTCCTCCTAAAATCGAGTGTATAACTCCGCATAAAGCTGTCGATGCTAACGTTTCTACCGTGCTCAACACTCCATCTACAAATCAAAGAGTGCAAAAACTAAAACATAAACCATGAAAAAAGAACCACAGAAAGAACAGAAAGATTTGAAGTAATTGTCTTTGTAGTTGTTTCTCAAAATTTGTAATAACAGTATTAATAATCTAGACGATCAAAAAAACAACCATGAAAAAAGAAGAAAAGATCCAACTTTGAGAGTAAGAACACAAAGGAAAATAGACCTGTTTCGCGGCTTAGTTGCTCCCCAAAGGCGATAACCGGAAGCGCAGAGGCGAAAAATATATATGTAGTGGGTGCTAAAATCCTGCAAAGCATCCCCCAAAGCTTAGCTAGATCAGAACTTTTGTTACTCTTTTGTTTCAAGAAAGAATCTATTTTCGAAGTGTTTTTGAATACCCGATACCAGAACGGATACCAGCAAGCCAGTCTTGCTTATAACACAAAGCTCTTCCTCTAAGATCCGCGACGACACCTCGAAATAGTCTCTTAGAACCTCCCACTCTTTCTTCCTCCATATCCTTTAGATCACTCCCGAGCAACTCACAAAACTTTGTGTTGAGATTCTTCCTTTTTGGTCTAAAGTCTTGTTATGACCAAACAACAAAAATGGATGAAGCTATATATTATGTTTTAAACATATATATATCAACAATGACTTTTAAATCATGCATTAAACAAAGTACTTTAATAAAAATTAATATTCATAAACTAGGTTTTTAATTTCTTTTTTTTTGTGGGGTATATAATAGCAAAGTCAAATTTATTTGCTTTATATAAGAACAAGATGTCTAACTCAATTTATAGAAACATAACAAAATGCAACAAAAAGTCAAAACATACAAAAAAGTAATAAGATTTTCTTTTTATTACGAAAGATTCTTTAATTAAGACTCTCCCCTCTCCTAATTAAGATCATAAATGAAATTGCAAATGTAGAAACCAAAACAAAAAAACAAAAACAACCTTTTTTAATACACTCCTTAAACTAAATTAGTCCATCATAAATCTACTTCTTTATATCCACAAAAAGAAGAAAAATGATAATATATATTTTTATCTATAGGTTTGACATTGAAATTAAAAGTTTCAAATTGTTATCATATATATATATATATATATATATATATATATATATTATTTTTGATAACCATTTGTTCACATATATAAATATATATAAAGCATGCAATAAATAAGAAATTAGAGGAATATATAAAACTACCAAGAGAGAAGAGACCGGAGGCGAACAATGTTCATCTTCTGCTTTACTATATAGTCGAAACGAGAGAGAGAGGTTCTACACGTGTCAGTTCCTGACTGGTTGAATTCTCGCAGCCGTGACCGTGACGGTGACGTTGACGTCGTTAATGGCTGTAGACAGTCTGTTATTTTCCCTGACAAATATATAGAAGAAGACTTCTTCTAGTTCATTTTTTTCTTTTATTTACTCACGAATTAAGATATAAGAAAATCTTAATGCATATGAATGGACGAGGTTGTTTTCTCCATTCATTCGACTTAAATATCTAAATTATGCACCCCACGTAGTCACTTTAGTTTAGAAAATCTAAAATGTGTCAGAACTCATATCCGTGTGAATGGACAGAGACATCGTGAGGTAGTTTTTTTCGGCAAGGTTCGAACTCGCAACACAATCCGTCTTTACCATTAAGTCACGGTGTTCTGCTCAGATTAAAAAATATTTAAAATATATTAGAATGTGTTTATTTAATACTCTCTCTCTTTCATTAAAAAAGTCGTTTTGAGGTTTTAGTTTTGTTCATAAAATATGTCATTTTACATTTTTGATATAATTTTCTTAGTAAAATTTCGGTTTTAACCACACTATTCTAATGTATTAATTGGAGAGAAATTTTTTTTTTGAAGTCTTATTGAATGATAGATAAAAAAATTTAACAGTTTTCTTAATCTGTGTGAAAAATGTCGAAATTACATTTTTTTGCGAAACATATAAAGTATGCTATTAATTAAATGTAAATGATTTTTATTGATTATTAAAAAAGTAAAAAATGAACTGAATATACATTAGAAACGTAAAATGACGGTCTTTCTCAAAAGAAAAAACTCCAAAACGACATTTTTCTGTGTAACAATGGGAATAATTAAGTTGGGTAATTACATGCACGTGAGGCCATATGGGTGAGATCATATCATTTTGAAACAAACGAAAAATTAAGTATTCGAGATTCTAAACGCCGTACGATAACATCATTTGTATATCATTAGTTTTTTTTTGTTTTCCTGACAACATCTATTTATCATTTTGTATTTGATGAAACATTGAGTCAAACTACTCAAAAAAAAAAATCAATACATCATCATAGACATATATACATATAAAATGTTAGCCAGAAATATAATATATTATTGTTCCATCATGAGAAGCCGTACCATGAAAATCATTTGTATATCATTTTTTCTATAGGGGGCATTGAATAGCCATTGTTAAATCTCAACTTTCAAGTAATATGAGCCATCCAAGTGATGGTTAATTAACTATAATGCATACTAATTAGTTGGTTCGCATAATATGCAGGCATTAAACATTTATAAATTTTAGATTTGATATATTGAAATTTTCGACTTCCAAAATTTTCAACTGATATGATATCTTAGTTGGACCAAAGTCGCAAGCTTTTCTCTATCTGTTTTGGAGTTTGTGTGGTTTGTTTTCCTTTGTTTTGATGTTTAAATTTAAACTCTTTTTGCTTCCGGTTTATTTTAATATAATCAGATGTTTAAAAAATGATATCTTAAAATAATATACATATTATTTTTTATTAAAAAGTCAAATATATCAAATATATTAAATAACTCATTAAGGATAATTAAAACTTTTAAGATAAATATTTTTTGAATATTTTATTTATTAATTTTGTTTTCTTATTTGTTATTTCCGTTTTTGTTTAAAAAATAAAAACAAATTTATTAATATTTTTTTATTAATCAAATAGTTCATTAAGGGTAACATAGTAATCAGGTGCAAACTAACTTCATACTTAATATCTAATCATGGTGTTTAGCCATGAAAATTGCTAGATTGGGATGTATAGTCACTACTCCTCCAATCGAATTCGTTGGGTCTTTCAACTAGTTTCATGCTATTAGATATATGTTTTGTTCATCATGTAGATTCATTGTTTGTATGATTTCAAGACGTTTATCTTTATTGTTTGGTTTCGGGGTCTGGTCGAAAAGGCGTTCTTGGATTCTTGGAGCACGGCAAGTTGCAGCGGCTCGGCCTAACCACTCCATACCATTGCTTGTAAGCAAGTAGATGTCTTTGTTGTTTCCTCACCAATGGAGAATTATATTATAGCTTAGAGAATGGTCATTGTCAACATAGATCATAAGTTATCAAAAGCATAAAACCATAATTATCAACACAATGGTTTAAAGAATTTTAACATTTATTTGGAATCTGAAATGTCTATACACTTCACAAACAACAAAACTCTCATTTTGTGGAACAAACTCCACACAAAAAGAGAGTCACAGAGCCTTCTTTATTCCCATCTATAAAGATAGACAAAGTATAAACATTAGTTACAGAGAACTTACAAAGTAAACGATGTACCTCTGGGAATCATAAGCTACCGTCAATGCGGTATTCGTTTTCCTAAAAGTATCATATTCACAAGAACTCTATCGACGATGCAGCCTCTTCAGAAGGATCTGTCGATAGAGCGTTTTTGTCCTGAAGAACAACACGATGGCGACAAGAAACCCAAAGAATGCAACAGAGGCCATTATAGCAAAAGATAGCCTGAAGCAGTGAGAGCCATAACATGTGTTTCCAGAAGCAGTCTTGTCATATATATAACCGATTAATCTTACAGAGAAAATATAGGAACCGATGGGACTAGCCACGGATATGGTGTTGAAGATGGTTCCCATGTGGGGAACGCCAAATAGTTCAGAGGTGATTGTAGGCATGAGTGACCACTGTGAACCGTAACAAACGCCAACTATAATGGAACCGACATAGAGGTTTCCTTGAAAACCAGAGGCTATGATTAAATGACCTATGGTCATTGTTCCAAGTGTTGCTGCCATTAGCAATGGACGTGGCCATCCTCTTTTGTGTAGCAATGCATCTGAGGCATAACCAGCTCCAAATCTACCAAGAAAGTTCCATATACTCCACAAGGAGACCAGTGAATTTATCTCAACAGATGAGTATCGAAGAGACTCGCCTATTTGTCGGATGTTATTTATCGTCGAAAGTCCAGAGCCCATTCCACAAATCATTGCAAGAAACAACAACCAGAAGCTTAGGCTTTTCATAGCTTGCAGAAGATTCAGATTCTCACTCAGACCAGCTTCTATTTGACCATCGCCTACAGAACTTTGGCTAACGGAGGTCGTTGCTTTAGGACTATTAATGAGAGGGGATTTATCAGGTAACACCGTCTTCTCCATGTGGTCTCGATGTGCTCTTCTCGCAATAAGTAACGGCAAGGCAAGCAGAACAAGCAGACATACAAGTGTGACGACATTGGCCCATGACGACAAACCAAAAGTGTTCTTCAGAACGATAACAATCATTAGATAAGCTGCAATGATAAGAGACACACCCGAAAGACCATTTAAATGCTTTTTATCATCCGTTGCGCTTGTCTCATAGATCCTAACTAGAGGCATGACCAAAAGCGAGAGAAGCGTAGGCGTCACTGCCAACAAAAGAATGAAGCTCGCCGGATTTCCAGCGCACACTGTCTCGTAGAGCTGAATCAAAATCGCTCCGCTTAGACCGAGAAACCCCTGCCATGAAAGACGAAGAGATAAGCTTTGGTTGCTTCACTATGATCATCCTAAACAGCTTGTATGAATCTTCTCATTACACATACATCATAACACCAAGAAGCAAATCCAATTCAATATCATAACTCAACAAATCTTCAAGCTTCTGTAAAGATCTAAAGATTCACCTTCATGATTCCGACGGCTGTGCCACCATAATCGGCGAAATTCTCCACGGCGCTAACGACGTTGGCCGTGTTGAAGAACGTTTGCGATTGCGCCGCGAGGAACATAAAAAGGCACATCAAAGGCACCGGCGGCTTCTGGATAATTCCGGTGACGGAGGCCCAAATGAGAAAATAACCGGCGAAGCATTGAATTGCTCCAGTAGCAAGCACCACCCAAGGACCTCCTGCTCCTCCTCCGCCTCCTCGTACACGACGGCGATTGGAAGTAGCGTATGTATATAAAAGCCCAGAGAAAACGCCGGCGTTCGCGCCGATGTCTTTGAAGACGGAGACGGTGTCGAGGGTTGATTGATCGTAAAATTGACTCGATTTCAGAATCGCCGAATAGATTCCGAATGTATAAGAAGCTCCACTTGCACACTGTATCCATATACTCGCCGCCATAGCCACCCATTTCGTTCTCAACACCTCCATCGCCGCCAAATTTCCCCCACCGCTCTCGCCGGAGAAAAAAAAAAGGTCAATGTAGAGAGACGAAGAAGAAGAAACGAACACAATCACGAAAAAAAAAAAAAAAAAANGGAAAGGCCCATTAAGGGCCCAATTAATTAAAGAGACACGTGGAGTCACGTGAAGAGCACACGACAGACACTAGACGGAGCGTGGAGGAGTTAAGACGGAACGTGGTGAGTTAATAACGGAATAAACTAACGGAGTCAACGTTTGACTGGTCAACGTGGATGGAGACAACTGTACGGAGGGCAAAGATCAGGCCGTATAATTTCATATAGACCAATCACAAAGCTGACTCAGCTAAATCTCCCGCAAATCACGTTGTTTAATATTCTCTACGTATAAAATAATTTCATCATTATGTAATAATTCCATTTTAAAAATCATGTAATAGTACTATAATTTTAGTTTATGTCGGATCAGGGCATTAATTAAACATCTAATTAATGTTTTTTTCTTTTGCATACTGCATATCACATAATCAACAACGTTGGAGAAATAATCAAACAAAATTATTCATTATTTTTTTTTCCGGGAAAAAATAATAAATATTGAACGATTAATAAATTGTTTTAAAACAAGTAAATTTCTCCATTTTTATGTAAAATTCTAAAGTTATTTGACTATTTATATCTAGTTGTGTGCTTTCTAATTGGTTGAATTAATTTTATGTAGTGATGATTTATGTAAATGAGGTAAATTATATAGAGAATTACAATTTCTATATATAATAAAACGGAAATAAAAACCATTTTCAGAAGTAAAAAAAAATATTTGTCAATGAAATTAGTTAGCTATCAAATAAATAGAGAAAAAACAAATAGTGGAGTTTAAATCTTGCTTTAAAACATTTAAATAGCTTTAATAATATACGGCAAATAGTTATAAAGTTGGATTCAAAAACACAAATTATTACATAAGCAAACATATAACGTCTATGTTTAAGACATAATTCAAGAATTCGTCTCACTCTCGTAGCATGCGATCGATCCTGCGCTTTAATATAATGATTAATGATATAAGCTTCGTTAGTTTTTAGCTCCAACGTCTCGGTCACTTCCTAATATATATATATATATATATAAAGGATTAAACTAAACTAGATTAATTAAGTCTTAAACCCACAAATTGAATTTAAAAAATGTTTTGCTAGCTTCAGCAGAAAGAGAGAGAGAGTGATGACGACGATGAAGATGATGATCAATGCCGTACAAAACTCTCTCTATTCATCAACTCCTTTCCTTCTTTCCCTTTTCTCTTTCTCTTCCTCCTCTCTTTACTGCGCTTGTTGCCGTAAATGGAAAGGGGAAGCCTTCTTCATCCCTTTCCGCCGGAAAATGCTTCTTCTTCGGTTACTGTGGGAAACACCAAACTTTCTGATGCTCCGGTTCTGCTCTTTGTTTGCTTTCACAAAGCTTTTCTTGCCCAGCTGGTGGAGCTCCGTCGTTTAGCTACCGACGCTGCAGCATCCGACTCCTTTAGTGGAGATTTGGCCGGTGAGCTACGTCGGAAGTTTGAGTTTTTGAAGCTTGTTTATAACTATCATTGTGCTGCTGAAGATGAGGTTAGAGATTGTTAAAACAAAAAAATTCCAACAAATTGTTTTTTTTCACAAAAACTCATTTTATTAAGTTGGTAGTGAACTTTCCGCTAGGGAAAGTCGATAAAGAACCAAATTGTTTACATGAATAGAGGTAGTACCGTTTAGTCTTGCTTTTTTTATAAGATTATTGGCTACAGAATTAAGAGAGATATAGAAAATATAAAAAATTTGGGAACGAGCCGTTTAGCCTAGCGAAGTCGTCTACCTCGGCCGCAAAAGAAGGTCAATCCGATGGGGTTGTGACTATCGAGAGAACAAAAGTTTCTTTCTTTGATTGCTTTGAAGCTAATTCAATGTCTTGTAATGAGGAACATGTGAGAAATCATCTCTTTGTTGTTCTTATAAGTTGCTTGATGTTGTATTCTTGGAGAAACTAGTACATTGCTACTTAGATTACTACTAGACTTAAGTGTATGACACGGAAAAACCGGAAATGGAAAATAATGAAAACCCGAATAGAAGAAAGATGGAGTGGAGTAGAGATGGATAGTAGAAGTAAAACGATTTTAGAAAAAAACCGAATGAAAAACACACAGAGTCGAGATTAATATCTCTTTCCATAATTCTAAAAATCCCCCTTAGTGTGACGACCAATGTGATTTCAGAATCTCAGGATACAACCATGTCGAGACCGTGTTCACAACTCTCATGAAGACGACTGAAATGATTATTTTGCTGGCAGGTTATCTTTCTGGCGCTCGATGCGCGTGTGAAAAACGTTATATCTAACTATTCGCTGGAGCACGCTGGCACGGATGATCTCTTCGCCTCGATTTTTCATTTGCTACATCTTCTTCAAGATCAAACAGGAAGCATAAGTGATGTTCTTCGCGAACTTATATTGTGCATAGGCACCATTCAATCATCCATAAGCCAACATATGCTTAAAGAAGAGCGGCAGGTAATAGTGTTTGCTTACCGTAATCGATTAGTCTTTGAAATGAGAATCATAAACCATCTTCTTGCTTCGGTTTACTCTTGTTTTAAAGCGTTTGTACGCTTCACGCAGGTCTTTCCTTTGTTAATTGAGAAGTTCTCTTTCAAAGAACAAGCATCACTTGTGTGGCAATTCCTTTGTAGTGTTCCAGTGATAGTCCTTGAAGACTTCTTGCCATGGATGATGTCTTATCTTTCTCACAAGGAGAAAATCGAAGTCGAGAATTGCATTGAAAATGTTGTCCCACCTGAAGGCTCATTGCAAGAGGTATATTACCCTTTTGACAACATACCGCTATTGTCTTCTTTTCGATCTTCGCAATTCTAACAAGATAAAGACTTTCTCGAAGGTCATAAGCTCTTGGCTGCTTGACAACTTCATGAAAGGAGATGTGTCTAAGCATACGAAGAGTACAGATCACAAACATCCGTCCAGCGGATGTTTTCAACGCTTTTGGCGATGGAGTAAAAAGCCTCTTTCTATCCCAAATGTAGGACACAACCCGATCCACGGCCTTCGACTTTTTCAAAATGCTATTGAAAAAGATTTGAGAGACATTCAAGAAAGATTACGCCAAGCAAATCCAAGCCTTCTTTTAGACATTGATATACTAATGGCTCGATTAAACTTCCTCGCCGATGTTCTTGTTTCCTATAGGTAATAAAACTTAATTCTTCTCTTCTGTGTTGTTGCTAGTCTCTTAAAGCTTGTATGTGTTGTTGCAGCAATGCATTTAAGAAGTTCTTTGATCCATTGTTAGAAGAAATAACATATCGCCGCCACATTTCAACTGCCAAAAACTTCACCAAAGATGACTGTCTTGAGAATTTTCGGCGATTGCTATACCATAGTGCTGACGGGAAAATGAGGACGAAAAATTTTCTGTTGAAGCTTCAGGAGGAACTTGAGTCCCTTATAGTTCAAGTAGCAAAGAAATTTACATTACAGAGAACGCAGGTAAAACTTTTATCTGCTTTCGAGTGAAGTCGCTTTGTATGCATCTTTACATCCAAATGTTTTCGCACTCATTGTTTCTCTCTAGGTGTTCCCGATCATCGCCAAGAACTACAACCGCGAAATGCAGAGGCAGATACTATACTCAAGCATACATGTGTTACCTCTCGGATTGCTTAAGTGTGTGATCCTATGGTTTTCTACTCATCTATCAGAAGATGAATCTCAGTCCATTGTTCATTTCTTAACATTGGAAGATTCTTCTCGCGGAAAATCGTTTGCACGCATCTTGTTGCATTGGCTTCGGTTTGGCTATTCAGGCAAAACGTCTGTCGAAAGTTTTTGGCAACAGTTGTTAGTAATGTTTCAAATAAGATGCTTCTGCAAGAAAGAACACACTGAAGACATGTATGAGACGCCTTACTCAAGTCGAATGAATCAGCAAATGCGTTTCTCGGGAAAGCGTAGGCTTCCTCTGCATCTTCCAGAGCTTTCTGGTGAGAAGGATATGGATGATCCATTCATTATTGACGCGAAACCGATTGATCTCCTTTTCTTCTTCCATAAGGCAATGAAAGCGGATTTGGACTATCTTGTTTCCGGTTCAGCTAGATTAGTATCCGATTCTTGCTTCCTCGCGGAGTTTCAACAAAGATTCCATCTGATAAAGTTCTTGTATCGGATACACTCTGATGCTGAGGATGAGATTGCATTTCCAGCATTGGAGGCAAAGGGAGAATTGCAAAACATTAGTCACTCATTTAGTATTGATCATGAGCTAGAGATTAAGCATTTTGATAAAGTATCATTCGTTTTGAATGAGATGTCGGAATTGGTTTCTACTATAAACTCCAGTGGAGTGGACCAACGAAAGCTGAAGTATGAGCGGTTATGTATGAGTCTCCAAGAGATATGCAAATCGATGCATAGGCTATTGTCCGAGCATTTTCATCACGAAGAAATCGAGCTGTGGGGTCTGTTTAGGGACTGTTTTACTATTGAAGAACAGGAGAAAATCATAGGATGCATGCTTGGGAGAATAAGCGGGGAGATATTGCAGGATATGATTCCTTGGTTAATGGATTCTTTGACCGCGGATGAACAACACGCTGTGATGTCGTTGTGGCGCCAAGCAACGAGGAAAACAATGTTTGTAGAATGGCTAACAGAATGGTACAACGGTCATTTTGTACACGAGGAAGCGGGGGAAGCAAACAACGATCCATTTGCGGATTTAGATCCGCTGGAGATTGTTTGGAAGTATCTCTTTGATGCAACCGCGAATGGTAACAGAGGAAGCACTAACAAGATCCTTGTTGAACTTTCTAATAACAATGTTGAAGTAGGCCAAAAAGACGGCGAAGGTAAGGAACTTTCGGAGAGTAAAAGGATATGTAGAGGAGCTGACGAAAGGGGGGACAAAGACGGCAATCGCCAGACTAATACTCCTCCTGCTCCGACTTTTCGAATCACTCAGAAGGCTAGCCGGTTTGATGATCAATCAAAGAAATATGAACTCTTGTTAACAATGAGTCAAGAAGAACTAGCTGCTATGAGTAGGAAAATATCGTGCGACGCTTCCTTGGATCCTCAAAAGAAATCGTATATCCGGCAAAGCTTGTTAATGAGGTAGTAGGTCCCTGCTTGCTACTTTCTTATGAGAAAATCTTATTGTTGAGACTAACATTATGTTAGATACTTTTTTACAGCCGTTGGATTATCTCACAGCGGATATATAATCAAGAAACATCTACTCTCTTGAGCAATGTAGAGACAGTTCATGGTCAGCATCCATCTTATCGAGATCCTTACAGTTCGGTCTTTGGTTGTAATCACTACAAGAGGAATTGCAAGCTTCTTGCTCCTTGTTGTGACAAGCTTTTCACTTGTATACGATGCCACGATGAAGCGGCTGATCACTCTGTGGATAGGTAGCCTAACATCTTCCTACTTCCATGTAAGGAACTTGGACAATATTGTTTCGGCACTCAAGTATCTTTGGTTCTCTTATGCAGAAAACAGATCAAGAAGATGATGTGTATGAAATGCCTAATGATTCAACCAATTGATGCTAATTGCTCAAACACATTGTGCAAGTCCTCAATGGGAAAGTACTTCTGCAAAATATGCAAATTATACGACGATGAAAGGTATATGCTTAGTCCTTTCTGGTCTGAATATCGGTGGAGACTTTAACACTCGACGCTTTTTCAACAGGAAGATTTATCATTGCCCATATTGCAATCTATGCCGAGTAGGGAAAGGATTAGGCATTGACTACTTTCATTGTATGAAATGCAATGCTTGTATGTCGCGTTCTTTAGTAGAGCATGTTTGCAGGGAGAAATGCTTAGAAGATAATTGCCCGATTTGCCACGAATACATCTTCACCTCTAGCTCCCCTGTGAAGGCTCTTCCTTGCGGTCACTTGATGCATTCGACATGCTTTCAGGTACATAACTCTTGTCACAATATGCTTATGGGTGATGATAAAGATTCTGAAACACTCTTATGGGTTTGTTCTTTGATTCTGGTGGTAGGAGTATACATGTTCACATTATACATGCCCTGTATGCAGCAAGTCACTAGGAGATATGCAGGTAAGTTTACATCATTTTCAAGCAACAAAGTATTGTGCTTGAGTCTTAATGAACATTGCTCATTCGCTAAACCGAAGAACTGTTTCGCGCAGGTCTACTTTAGGATGTTAGACGCATTGCTTGCAGAAGAGAAGATGCCTGATGAATACTCCAACAAAACTCAGGTTTAGATCTCTCTCTCTTCCTCTCTTTCTCTTTCAATTGTTACATTGGACAATGCATCTCTCCCCTACTCTCGGTATCTCGGATTATTAAGATGCAAGAATAAGCTAACCGAAAGATGGTTTGGCGCAGGCGATACTGTGTAATGACTGCGGAAGAAAAGGAGATGCACCTTACCATTGGCTGTACCACAAATGCACATCTTGTGGCTCATACAATTCAAGGCTCCTCTAGATCATTGTTGTAGAATCAAGCATTGATAAAACATATAAAGGTTATTTCAAATGTAAATAAAATTTGGGTTTTATAACCCTCAAAGATTGATTTATTATACTCTCATTACAACTCATTGCAAGAGGAGATATTGTTTTTACATGAGAACAAAAAAATCTGGAGATAAGTTCTAGTCATCACTAACCTTAAAGCTTATGACATACAAAACTGAACACCGTCGAGATTCGGCCAAAGACCAATAAAGAACTAAGCAGCAGAAGTCTACAACTAGAGCAAATGCATCCTCTCAACATATGATTCAAGCAACCAGTTCTTAAGAGGCTCTCCGCATCCAACGAAACAGCCTGAGTTCCCATTCTCCGTGTAAAACGGGAATTTGAAGATGTTGAGCAATTCTTCCACTGCTTGTCTCACCATCGACGTGCCTGTGACTCTACTTCGTCTTCCCCAACCGGTTACTATATCAATCCTTGAAGGACATTCTCCTGAAACTAACATCTGCTTACGGAACCATGCAAGTGTCCTAGATAGTGCAGTTACTGCGGTTCCTTCTGACATCACATGGAGATTTATTAGCCAATAGCTGCAGCTTTTCTCCCTTAATGCCTCTGGATACACATTCTTAACTGCAGCCACTTCCCAGACCGAGCCAGCCTCTTCTTTTAGACCTGACTTATGGAGAAAATCCACCACTGCGTCCATGAGTCCTCGTTTGCTCTCTCTGTCCTCGCTGTGCATAAAATCAAGGAAGTTGTTGACGTGGTCCCGTACTTTTTGGCCATCGGGACCTGCAGGTGGCATTCTCAGGAGAAACATGTGTGCGGGATGACCTGAGACTGCCATTAGCTGGCCACAGAATCCCATGTCAAAGTTGGAACGAGCATCTGTACAACAACTCAATAGCAACGTATATGTCTGCAACGAAGCCTGAAGACCGAGTGCCAGCATGCTTTGTAATAAGTTATAGGCTTCAGACAGCCTGTGAACCCTAAGGAAAGTGCTGAGAAGGGAATTGCATGTGGGAACATTAGGTCGCAGACCGGCGTGAAGCATTGCTTGATACCACTGCCAAGCTTTTTCTACATTTCCAGCTTTTCCCCACAAGTCCACCAAAAGACCGTAAACAGGTTCATCAGGAACCCAGTTCTTCTGCTGCATCTCAGTGAAAACAGCCTCCGCTTCCTCGAGATATCCACAGTGTCCAAGCACCTCCATAACTATACTGTAAGTCACTTTATCGGGTTGAAACCCGGCAGTTTTCATGTCTCGGTAGAGCTTCAACGCGCACTGATAATTCCGTGCCTTGGCATGCAAAGCTATCATGATGTTGAATGTGACCAGATTAGGTGTACAACCTTGACCAACCATTTCACAAAAGAGCTTATGGGCAGCGGCTAAGTGGCCCGCTTTCCCAAGACAGTTTATTATAACACTGTAGGTGAAAGTATCCGGAGAAAGCCCCACTGCTTGCATCCTCTGATACATGTCCATCGCAATGTCAAGGAATCCAGCTTTAGCATGGATGTCTATAAGGGTACAGTAAGTTACACGGTCAGGCTCACATCCAGCCTCTTGCATCTGATTGAAAACATTCATAGCTTCGTTGAGGTAATTTGCACGGCCATAGCTGTGGATAAGTCGATTATACGTTACTGTATTTGGCTGGCATCCATCTCTAACCATCTCTTCGAGAAGCTTGTTTATCTCACCAAACTGCTTTGCACGACCAAGGTTACCAACCATAGTTGTATAAGTATGCCCATCATGCTTAAAACCGGGTTGTCTCTTTAGCCAATAGAAGAAACCAAGCGCATTTGCATAATTATCCATCTGCTTAAGCACTTGGTTTGCTTGGTATGCATCCATTCTGAAACCAAAATTTCGAAGGGCCTCTTCAGCAGCAGGGCCCCATTTGAATCTCCGCAATATATTAGAAACGTTTTCTACCACGTATCCAGCATTACAAAACTGTCTCGGTGTTGGAGCACTACCTGGTGTCACTCTCATCATTTCCCTTGAGGATTTACGGAAACCTTCAACAGAAGATTTCATCACCCTGTCATCCGAAGAATGCACATTATAGTCATAACCACCCAAAGCGTAACTAGATGAATCGATACTGGGTCTTTGCGGCATGCTTTTCCTCTTTCCAGAGGTAATATTTGTGGGTAAATCAACATCATTTGAATCTTTCTTGAAGCCTTGGACTAATCCAGATCTTTCAGCTTCTTTAGTACCTCGAGACTTGTTTATAGGAACTCGGCCTGATGAATCTTTGGAAGCAGACGTAGAGTAGACTTTGGTGAGGTTCTCTCTTCCGATAACTTTCACATCTGAAGACTTTACAGTTGAAATAGGTTGAGAAGGATCAACAGTACAGCTTTTAGGCAAACGAACAACTTCAGTTCTATCGGATAGAGGGATCTGATATTTTGCTATATTCGACAGGAACTTTACATTTCCAACACCAGCCTTGATAATAGGTGCCACTGCGTCTTCCTCAGTAATAACGGAAGCATGATTAATGGAATCTGATTTCACCGGTAAAGCAGGAGCGGAAACATGCTGAGGAAGAAGAGATGGCCGGGTGAAATTCTCAACGTTCTTCGGTACCACTACCGATATACCAGCCTCTACTGGTAATATACTTCCCGCTAGTCCAGCTGTTAAACTAGACGTTCTTTTTCCATTCTGTACAACTTCAGACCTAATTTGCTGCCGTCTTGAAACGCAACTTTCATCCTCAGCACTTGTACAAGGATTTCCATCAGCTGCACTAGGCCTCGTCCCGCTAAGAAAAAAGGATCTTGCTGAACTGGAAAGATTACTTATATGCTTCGCACGAATCATTGTTCTACAAAAACAAAATGAATCACAAACTCAGAGATGGCTCAAAAGATTCAAATATCAAGCAAAGGAAAGAGACTATTCCCTTAACTATCTTAGCAAAACCTATAACACTATCTGACATCTCTCACCGTATATATGTCAACAGAGCCCGCAACGCAGTAATGTAGAGTTCAACGCTTAGTGGTGTGTAACCAAACTATGAGTTATAAAGCTCAAATACATTGTATTAGCCATCTAGCTCTCTTTCCCCACAGAGTTGTAACAACTCTCCCTAGAAGTTACAAGAAATCGAAAAAACTGCGACTAAACCACACTCTTTATCTTGTTCAATTCCACATAGACCTAAACCACTTAACGGAAACAAAAACTGAAACTTCCATTTTTCTTTCAGCTACTCTCAGAAAGTAGCAACCTTTCACACAGCAAGAAACAGAGAATAGCCATTACAAGAACATACAACAATGTCTATTGAAAAAAGCATGCTTTTTTCGACATCCCTGTTTCTAATTTGTAGCTCAAAATCAAAGTCGCCACAGTGAAACTGAGCCTCTGTTACAATCTCTATCCACTATCTGATTCACACTCAAATCTTCAACAAATTTGATAGCTAAATCAAGAGTCAACAATTGAAAACTTACAGTCAAACGTTTTGAATACGTTTTCAAATAAAACCCAACTCGGAAAAAAACTGAGTTCTATAAGAACGCCGACGAAAAACTCCGATCACCGGAAAAACGAAAAACAGAACAGAGAAAAGAGAAGAAACCCAGAAATCTACGGCATTTATTACTAAGAAAGATGCGAAATTTCCACCGGAAAAGCTAAGACAGACGCGAGATCAACGAGAGTCACCTTCAGAAACGGTGGCTGTTGACTTCCTTCGTCGTGTTGTTTCGTTTTGTGAGACAAATCTTCAGAGGAAAGAAGGAGAAAAAGAAGAAGAAGAAGAACAAGAAGAAGTTGCCTTCTTCCTCTATTGTGGCCGTCAAAAATGTGGGAAGCTTCAAGCTTTGTTTTGCTCTCCAAGCAAAAATATATATATATTTGGGCAGAGACATTGCAAAGGTCAAGACTTTTTTTTTTGCATTTACTCTCTCTCTCTTTTATTTTTTTAATTAAATATTTCATTTAACCTACTTTTTCAACTGTACCCCTATAATATTTATATTTATTAAATAACATCCCCATAACTATTTTCCTTTTATAATTAGGCCCATTAAAATTCTTTTTGAATGAATTAAATACATGTTTCAAAATTCAAACTAGTTGGTCTGTTATTTTTGAGAAAATAATGTTATTTTTAAAGTTAGTGGTTGGATTGTAATTTGTGAGAACTAAAAAGAATATTCTTGGTTTAGATTGTAAAAAAATGTACTTGTTGAGTTTTTTTCTCCTTTACTTTGGGGGGAGTTGCAAAAAAAAAAGATTAATTTACAGAAATACACTTAAAAGGAAAAGAAATTTTACATTTACATCTTTCTTTTAATGGTTTTCAAATATACACCTCAAATATTATGGTTTACAGTTTAGGGTTTAAGGTTTAGTGATTAGGGTTTAGGGTTTAGCTATTAGGGTTTAAAGTTTAGGAATTATGGTTTAGGGTTTAACGTTTAGGGTTTCTTTTAGTCTAGGGATATAATGGTCTTTTTCATTAAAAAGGGAGGTGTAAAAATAAAATTTTTTCAAACAGAGGTATTTTTGAAAAACAGACAATACAAAGATGTATTTTTGTAAGTCTCCCAAAAAAAATGTTGATAGAATTTACAACTCTAGCTAGTTAGTAAGTTTATATTTTAGTTTTGTATACCTTTTAATTTTTAGATTAGATTTTGCTTTTGGATATTACTGTAAAGCAGTTTTTCTCATCTCTATAAAACATAATGGTTGATTAAAAGGTTGAATAATGCTTCTAGGAAATTTCTTCTTTTTTTGATAAACGGTTTCTAAAATATGTGGATCGAGTTTTCGAGAATGCAATTATTAATGAAAGAAATGTTTACACAAAAATTCCAATGTAGTGCAAGTTGAACCGTTCGTTTAGTAACGGATACATCAAATGTAGAGGAAATATTTGTCTCGTGAAAAGTTACATCATAGTTATTTATCATCATTTGTAATATAAATAATAATTCCGACGATTAAAGAAAAAAACATATGTTTCATATAATCTAATAATACAAATATTATACTCCCTCCGTCCCATTTTAAAAGTCTTTCTAGACATTTTTTCTTGTTCCAATTTAAAAGTCTTTTTAGAATATTTATGCAAATCTTTAATTTAGTTAAGATTAATTTACAGAAATACACTCAAAAGGAAAAGAAATTTTACATTTACACCTGTCTTTTAATGGTTCTCAAATATACACCTCATTTGCACAAATAGGGTTTAGGGTTTAAGATTTAGTGATTAGGGTTTTGGGTTTAGCTATTAGGGTTTAAAGTTTAGGAATTATGGTTTAGGGTTTAGGGTTTAACGTTTAGGGTTTCTTTTAGTCTAGGGGGTCTAATGGTCTTTTTCATTAAAAAGGAGGTGTAAAAATAAAAAATTTTCAAGCATGGGTATTTTTGAAAAACAAACAATACAAAGGTGTATTTTTGTAAATCTCCCTTTAGTTAATCTAATAATAACTAGAAAGATTTTTTTTATTGGTTAAAATATTTTTGGTTAGATATAAATAATACTTTTTAATACAAAAAGACAAGATTTTTAAATTTTCCTATTTTCTTTCAAAAGACTTATATAATAGGACGGAGGGAGTATATGTAAGTAACATTAAATTTTAGGGTAGTAGTAACAAAGGATGGTTTTATAATTTCTCTTAATATAATTTAATTAGTTTTGTATGAATACTTAGAGAGAGAGAGAGAGTTATTTTTGCATTTGAGTCAATGTTGTGAGTCATTTTTAACAAATCACACACCTTTTTCTACATTGTTCCCCTTTGTGCAACGTTTCGGTTCTATCATCCGCAAATGTCTTTGTACACGTGGTCTCACTTTCATGTCTTGAATACGATAGTTTTGTTGTGACTTTAGTTTAGGCTTTAGAGAAAGATATAGAGAGAGTTTTGGTGGATATGATTCGATCCAAACTAAATATCTTTAGTCAAGATTTTTTCTCCAACTAAATTAGCCTTTGCATTTACTAGGGTGACATTCGATTTTTTCGGTCCGATTAATTCGGTTCTTAAAATTTGAAACTATATTGAAACAAAAAAAATTTCAATTCGATTTGGTTTGGTTTCGGTTTTGGTTCAATTTCAACTGAAAAGTACTTATTTGTATATTAATTTTCGGGTATTTTAAGTATTTTATGTTATTCTCGTATATTTTCATATATATTTCAGATATTTTTGGGTATCTTTGAATCTTTTGGTTTTTCGGTTATCCGAAATATTTCGATTCATGTTCTTTTTATTCTCAAAATTAAAACCATTAGGATATTCTTTACATTTTTACGGTTTTGGTTCAGTTTCGATTATCGATTCTTCTATTTGATTTTTCGGTTCCGATTAATTTGAGCATAGTTACTTAACTTATGCAAGCATTTCGATTAATGCTCAAAAAGATGTTGGGCCTTTATTATTAAGTAGCCCGTTATATATTACTTTTGCGCGAGCCCATCTATTTATATGAGTATATATATATATATATATTTTCATTTGATTGATAACAACACAAACGAGATTACATTAGAGGATACATAAGCCGACAAACAAAGACATATATGAGCATATATCTAAATGAAATGTTTTGGCTTAGTGTAGTTTAACACTTTTCTCGTTTGTTCGTTATACATGTATGAGGTGCACACAAAAAGCTTAGTTAGGCTTAATGAATGTATTTGTATGTAATTTTGTTTAATTGTTATCAAGATTAACTTTTCTAATCAAAAACTGACAATAGATCAATTAGACAAAAGGTTTGGTTTTTACATAAAAAAGAATCAATCAGCTTCTTGAAGTCCATCCAAAACAACAGAACCAACCAACAAAACAACTGCACCAAGACCAAAAACACCAGCTAAAACCGCTTGAGCAACCACTAGAGTAGTCGAATCATCGGGGATAACAACCACGGCCACAATTGCAGCCGTGAAAGCGGGTAATGCAGCCGAGGCTAAAACCGCTGGAGATGTACCAGCTAAAGTTTCAAGGAGACTTAAAAGACCAAGCTCCTCTGCTTTAGAAAAGACACCAAGTTTCTCAAGTGATGACAATGTGAATCCTAAATCCTCTGCTTTCGAAAGCAAGCCGGATTTTTCGACATTGCTCAACACTTTTCGCTTCTCTAGCTTCTTGAAAACGTCGACGTTTACTTCCTCGCTTCCTTCGAAGAATAATCCGGCTCCGTACCATTGTTTCTTCCACTTATCATCATACTTATTCACCTTTTTGATTTAACCCAATTCAGTAATCAAACTTACACACAAAAATTAAAAGTCTTTCACATCAATAGATCATCAATTCACATCAAAGTTTAGTCCTTTCAACTATTTGAGAATCTAAAAAAACAGAGAAGTAAGTACTAAAGCTTGTTCATGTTTCTGTAAATGTAAATGTTGTTTCTAATCGTCAAACCCAGAAAATATTCATACTTTAGAAAGAGATTTAAGAAGTGATTTGTGAAAAAGATTCATACTTTAGGCAGAGCTTTAAGAAGTGATCAAAGTTTAGTCCTTTAAGTATTTGAGAATCTAACAAAACAGAGAAGTACTAAAGCTTGTTCATGTTTCTGTAAATGTAAATGTTGTTTCTAATCATCAAAACCCATCAAAGATTCATACTTTAGGAAGAGATTTAATGAAAAAGATCCATACTTTAAGCAGAGCTTTAAGAAAGTTTTAACCTTTTTCTTGGGAGCCATAGAGACGACGGAGAAAGCTGTTGGTGATGATTTAACGGCGGAGAAAGAGCGGCGAAAGCGGTGGAGAACGGGGTTAGAGAGAAACTGTGTTCGTGGGTGAGCCGCCGGAGAAGATATCGGAGCGTTGATAGCCATTGAAGGAAGATCGAAGCGATGAAAAAGATCTTCTTTTGGAGATGACTCTGTGAGTTTTGTTTTTTTTTGCAGTTTCGCAACACTATCTCTGAAAATTCTGGAGACAGAGAAAGTGCCACGTCAGATGATGTCTTTGTTGTTTTCAACCAATCATATTAGTTTGCGCTTTATCTCATTTTAAAAGTTTAAAATTGACAATTATACTTTAAAAAAAAAAAACTCCTATGTTCTAGCAATATTATACTTAGTTGATTTTTATGGTTTTGCGTCCAAATAAACAAATAACTAATTTTACGCAAACCTGCGTAACATCTGTCTGGTCGATGGTTCTTGGAAGGCGTCGGATACTTACAGTGGGTTAGGTTGGTCGCTGCTTGGAGTAGATGGGGAGTGCACCTTGATGGGGTCTCGTAATCGGTTTCGGAGGCTTTCCTCCCTACACGCGGAGATTGAGGTCTTGGTTTGGACAATGCAGAATCTGCCGGCCCATTCAGAGATCTAGGAGTTCGCTACTGACAGCTTGGAGGTTATTAGTATGATTGCGACACCGGGTGATTGGCCAGTCTTTGCGACGAAGCTCCAGGAGTTTGAGAGAGCGAGGCGTGCTTTCGTGTCCTTCAAGCTAGTCTACGTCCCACGAGAGTCAAATTTGCGAGCTGACCGTTTAGCTAGGTTGGCTCGACTTTATTTTTCTTTGTTTTCGTTTGTGGATTGCTCTATTCCGGTATGGCTTGCTGCACCGCCTCAAATTTTTTGAGTAATAGATCAATCTTCTTGTGTCAAAACAAATAACTAATTTTTTTATTCAGTTTATCTATTTTTGCATTAAAACATTATTACTCAAAGTTCAACCAATATAAGATCATAGTCACCAAATAACATTAATTTTTTTTGTATAACAATTTAAAAGATCAATTAAAGTAAAACAAAAATATATTTAAACATTATTTAAAATGATATAAGAAAAATCAATTAAAATATATTAAATATTTCTTGGTAGGTTTTCATTGTATAGAGTTCATAAGAGAATTAGAGATTTTGGGATGTTCGTAAAAAGATTTTAAATTTTTTTGTTTTCTTGTTAAAATTAAAGTTCATCGAAATATAATATACTTCAATTAATTTTTTATTCTTTTCATTTCATAGTATTTTAAATGTTGTTATTGTTCATTGTTAGCTATTTAGCAACAAATAAAAGGATACTATAGAGTTTACATTATTAAAAAGCATAAATTCTCAAATTTCTTTTTAAAAAAATTAATTAGATGAGACATGGATTAAAAATACCTATTTACCTAATGATTTTTGTTGAAATATTAGTATAACATTCAGAAGAAAAAAAAGTGGATAAAGGTTTTAGAACGGTAGATGTAATAATTGTTTAATGAACAACTAATTAAAAAATTAAGATTACAAGTAAACTACAGAATTACCAAAAGCCATTATCACTCGTCAGAAACTTTACTGACAAATTTGACTTCTGTTTTTTACCTCTCAAATCTTCAAATCTTTCTCATCAGATCTCAAACTCCATTACCATCTTACTATAATTTCAAACAAAAATTCGAATAACGAATCATAATAATAATATGATTTTTAAAAAAATCATAATGAATCTAATATTTATTATATTACTCCTTAGCTCTCAAGCATCATAAGAAAGAAACTGCTTGATACTCAAAAACAACAAACACCTACACTTAGAAGTAAATTTACTCTCTTTCTCTTCTTTCTTTCTCTCAAAACTCAATCCCTCAGATGAGACGATCAGACAAACTAGGCAACCGCCGGAAAAAACTGAGACTAGCCGTAGGCATTGTGTCCCGAAACATCGGATGCCTAAGGTAATAAAATCCTAGAGCAACCGCCACCATTTTAGCCGGAACCGTATAGAGAACTATTGTGATCAGTAAACATATTGCTATGAACAGCTTTGTTGCTCTCGGATCTCTCCAGCTAACCAACGCTTGAATTCTTTCACCTTGCGCTGCGAAATCGCCTAGAATGGTTTGAACCCTCACCGCTAAGATCCTTAATCGGTCATACCTAGCCCGGATTACTTCTGGTCGCCTTGAGCTCGGTATGGTGTCGAATTCTTCGTCTAGTTCATCAGGATCGACGGTTTCCGCTTGTGATAATCTGATATCCATACCGGCTGGTATCTTGGGTCTGAATCGGTAGTACCAAACTCCGATCATTACCACGTATAAGAACGCAGTCGGGACGACTAAATCGGGGTACCAAACAAGAACCAGATATAGAATGTGGACTAGAACCGTTGTCACTGGATTCCTCCACCGCCGGATATTGTCTAACCACTTAGCTAAACCCACTGCCCAAGCTAAAACTCCAACGATCCTATACCAATTCGCTTTACTCTTCCTCATGCTCCACGTGTGTGAATCCGCATCCAGCATATATCTAACTACCTCAGGTCCCAATGGTGGTTCTGCTCGAGCCAGCCACGCTGCAACCATTTTCGTAGCAGCTCCTCTCAATGCATCCTGTTGTGCTACGCCTAAAGGTCTTATGTAGTGCATCCGAGGCAAAAGCGGTTGTCCATAAGTCGCGCAAACATCAGGTAGCAGCGATGGGCACGCAAACCGAACTGCCACTTCGATTTCACCCATCTTTTTTAGACCGCTAGGTAACAGAACCAAGAGAGGATACGAATTGGTGTAAACTTTGTTGCTCTCTAACGTTGAGACCCGGATACGTATCTTCCCTATCCGAGTATCAGGTCTATCATCAGAGACATCCGAGAACATCCTCCAATTGTCGAATACTCCAACGGTTAGAACAGTGCAAGGATCGTAAACCTGCCATGTGTACTGTTCGTGCCATCTTGGGTCAAAACTGTCTGTTATAGTTCGTGTCCGGACCCATTTCTTCCCATACTTAGCAACGCAGTAAGCATCAGTGGAACCTTTCCCTCCGTTTTTAGCCTTCATCGGCAACAACCCACGAGCTCCCAGAATGCCTAACTCAAGTATTCCTATCGGCGGTTTCCAGAGCTGTTTAGCCGTAGGACGGAAATCGCTGCACACATGCGCCGCCTCTTCAAGCACGTGATACCCACCTTCAAGACAAAGCCTTAAGCTAATCCTTCCGCAGTAAGGTCCACCACCACCTCCTCCTCCTCCTCCTCCTCCACCTCCACCTCCACCGTCTCCTTCCAAAGTGTGCCATTTCGAGGGTACAAAGCGCTCGTCAATTCGCTGCTCGATGGAGCTCACTGGGATCATGGCGTGTCCTAGAGCCATTGGTTCTTTAGTTGTCCTGTCTTCCACCATCAGCATCAAACAATCTTCCAATGGCTCTCCTGCGACAAAGATCATATCCTCGTGCCAATGGAACGATCCGCTGTGATTATTCATTGAGCCACGTCTAGTACGCGCAGACTGAAATCCTAATTGTGCTTTCACACGGACCTCAGGAGCCGTCAATGGCGGAAGGTTTGGAGCAATGTGGAGATCCTGCGCCTCAAGAACCGTCACTCTCAAGTACCAGAGCTTCGGCGATTGGTATACTTTCGAGCGTGTGTGAGCTACATGCGGAGCATCAGAGCTCCACGCCTCCGGGAAAGCCTCATCCACCTGAGTACCGATCCAAACAGAGAGCTGGATATCGCCGGAGACTCTCCCGGAGTTCTGATCAGCAGCAGAGCCTTCGAGTCTATACCACTGAGGGGCGAGCGGACTATCCGGTGGGTCACGAACCGGAACTTCAGATAAATCGAAACATACTCCTCCGAGAAAGCTCTCCGACGAAGCATCCCAGGCGGAGATCTCAAGCGTCGCGCCGGACGCGGCGGAATCCGTCCGGTTATGACCAAGAGCAAAAACCTGATTCCACTCCGGCGAATCAGTTGGTTCGCCGGGGCGGTTAACGGCCGGTTTAGACCGGACGAAATGGTTCGACGTCCGTACCTTAACGTAAGCGCTCTCATTAGGCGGTAGACCTCGAGCTTTCACAATCCTAACGAACAAATACTGCATTGGCTCAACGAGATTACAAGGATGATGAGTCTTCTTCTCCACCGTCGTCTCTCCTCCGATTTTGCTATTGATAACCCTCGGCGAAAAATCCCCATTAGGTCTCTTCGTAACCCTAATTCTATCTCCGCCGGGAGGTCTCCCTACCTGCATCTTCCTCACTTCCGGCGGATAATAATGTACCTCCCCCGCCGACGGATGCGACGGAGGAGGCGGCGGAGACGGCGGCCGTGGAGGGTGATTATCACTATGACCTTGCATTACCGTTTGCGGTGACTCCTCAACGATAACCACCGGTGGTTGTTGAGCTTCTTGATAGCTACTACGGCACATGTCCGCCGATTCGAAAACCCTACCTTCCTCCACCACAACCACATTAGGCGACGGTTTCTCCGCCGGTAGATTCTGCATCTGCGGCGGAGGAAACTGCTCATCTTGCTGACCTCCGATGTCATCATCAACAACCTCGTCGTAATAATAAATCTTAAGCCCAATCTCACCGCGAATCCAACTAAAAACACTCTTCTTCTCCAAAGGGAAATACACAAGACCTTCTTCGCCTCTTCTCGAAAACTGACTTCCATAGATCTTAACCCTACCGAGAAAATGATTCTTCCTTCCACTTCCATTACCGAATCTCTTATCGTTGTAAACCTCAACATCGAGCTCGTCGTAGTCCATGTTACTTGGATCGGAGACGGAGAAATCGAGCATCTCGTTCCAGATTGGGTTTAGGTCACGGAACTTTGTGGAGGTTCGTTTCTTTTGAGCATCGAAATCGACGACGACGTAAGCACTTGAGCTTCCTTGGCCATCTTTAGGGAGAAGATTACGCGCTTCCACGACTTCGACGACGAGCTTTCGCTGGATTCTCGACGGCGGCGGAGGAGGAGGATCAGAGTGAAACGACGACGGATTCATCGTACTCGTGCTCTAATTTTTTTTCCGATAATGTCTTATTTTTCTCACATAAGAGAGTGACACAGAGATTTCATTAATTGCGGAAGAGAGAGAGAGTTTTTTTTTTCTTTTCGACGCGTTACTTTATTTATTTGAATATATTCCTACTTAAAGCATTTCTTTTTAGTAATATATTCCTATTTAAAGAGTTTTGTATTGAAGTCTTAATAATTATTTTGGCTATTTTTCTTGGAGATATGTATTTTATGATATGATGCAAAACATATTTTTCAACAAAAAAATAAAAATAAAAACTTAATATAACATGCTTAAATTAGTATATATTTTTGGATCCAATTTAAATTTAATATAATTGGAATTTAATTCTAAATACAAAGTTATGAAATAAGTAATAATTTGTAAAAAAGTTATGAAATGATAAATTGTTAAAACAGGATTCGTTACTTTTTTTATGATTGATAACCATTGTTTTATTTTTTTATCGTGTGAATTATTGTTTTATGATGGTTTTGCTTGCACCATGAAGAGATTTTCTATAAGTTTGTCTCTATTAATATGTATTTGTTTTAGTTTATATATTGAAATTCAAGAAACTATAAACTCAAATTTTCAATTATAAATTACTTTTCATTGTTTTTTATCTAATTAATTTTATTAGATCATTCAAATGGTAAGTACCCATTAAAAAAAAATTAAGCCGGCAAAGAGAACACATTTCCGAAGCCACAAGACGGCGAATTTATAAGCTAAGACCATAAAATTAAAATGACGGATGAAAAATCTATTTCAAGAATCCCACGACGAAGAAAACTGCACCTTCCACTTGTTTAATATCCCAGATAATTCATGGAAATTTAGCTAATTCTCTTGAGATTTTTTTTCAAGACATGTAATTAGGAGTACAAGGAAAAAAAAGAAATAAGAAAGAGATAAATAGGTTGATTAAATAACTTAAAAGTAATTAGATACACAATTAACAAACCTAAATTTTGGTGGAAGGCATAAAGGAGAGAAAGGAATATTTTGGTGTTGTGTTAGAAGATTGGAGCTAATGGGGAAATCTGATTCCATTCTCTATCTCCAAGCTTTCGTTTTTTATTCTCACTTTTTAAAGATTTTATTATCATTTATTTATTTATTTTATTGTTAATTCTGCATTGCTTTTTATATAGTAGCACACTTTTGAATGTTCACATAGATCACCATTACATGAAAAAAAAATTAGCTATCAAGGTTGTTGGATGAAATAATTAGTTTATTTACTAAAGTAGTGCCTTAATCTTATTACTACTAAAGCAAATCATACTAATGCTATTTTTATATTATAAGGCTTCTTGATGTTCCCATTTACAGTTTGCTCTATTTTAAAAGTTTTTTTTAGTATTGTACTCGACTCCCAAAATCCATACCATCATTCACGGCACAAACATCCCTCCGATGTTTGTTAATATGAGTTTTAGTATCATTTTTTTCCATCTAAAACGATTTTATTAACATCAAACCCAAACGGAACACACACGTTACACACAATAAAACCGGTAAAGGTCAAAGTAAAACTTTTTCAAAACCAAAAGCCGACGAATCCCAAAATGTTTTCGGAGACGAAAGCCGGTAAGTGAATACCGAAAACTACAATAACCCATTTAAACCACATAAAAGGGAGGGGGATGACAATCCAAAAAACTGTGAAACTAGATCATAACTAATTAGAGAAGAGGAAGATGCAACAAACGAGATCGAGAGATTTAAAGGCAGTGAGAGCATCCAAATACCACATTATCAGGAGTTGATTAAAATGCTCCTTAGATTGTTCCCATAGAGAAGAGCCACGAGCCATCGTTCCAATATGAGTTTTAGTATCATAGAATCTTTTTATTACTAATCTAATGTATTTAGGTCAAAAAAAATGACCCAACTATATTGTTTCTGACTTGCGAGTATCACTAAATGTTATGGGACTTTCACATCAGGAAGTTGATTTTTGACTGATAAAATAACACAATTACTAAGTGGGTTCTTTTTCTATAAGAAGAAAATTCATTAAAAACTGTTTTTTGTGAGTTATAGTCTATGAAAATGATAATTTTTGGTGTGAGAAAAGGCAGTATGTAGGGACCGATATGTTCCTTGATTCTTGTATCCCACACAGCAGACGATAAAGAAATTACTCCCCTCGTGCTCTCTTCATTACTTTTTTTCATTATTTCCACTATATTGTTAAACCCCCTATAAATTGATATTTCTATAACATAAATAATGTATTAATTTTAAACGTTAGTCTCTCCGTTTTATATTACTTGATATTTAGAATTTTACACTCTGTCTAAAAAATCGCTATTTTTTATTCAATTTACATATTTTAAATAAAAAATATCACTACCATAACTAATTCAACTAGTATAAAATTTTATTACATAATACAAACAGTCAGAAACATCAAATAAAATTAAATTTTAAATTTTTACCTAGAAATACGGGGTCCTACTAATTTATCGAAAGATTTTTTGAAAAAATTATTGATTAATCGAAATATTAACTCATCAAATATTAATACAATACCAAATTTGTAGAGGTTATATAGTAGTTTGGCTTAAACATTTCAATTTTATATAATTTATAATTTACAGCAATTATTCTTTTTTTTTAATTTACAACAAAGACAACACTATTTTTTTTTTGAAAAAAAAAAATGCAACACCAAGCCATCTATATTATATAATACAATCAAATACATCAAATGTTACTCTCTTCTCCTCAATTTAATTAGCTGCAGCCTGCAGAGCCGTTGTTGCTTCATACTCAATTGACTTTGTGAACTGCAACAAAACAACCACAACACATAAGACTACAAACTAGAGTTTTTTTCGGAACCAAGAACCGCGATGTTCGGTATAAGAAAGCAAAGAAGAAGACGCACCTGAGATATCTTTAGATCAAGCTCATTCCATTCTGAGGTTGGGTTGCTTCCTGCTACTATCCCTGTCCCCGCATAGATCAATGCTCCAAGACCCTTTTCGACTAGAGCTGATCTGATTCCTACCGCAAATTCACTATCATCCCCACCGAAATACCCAACAGGTCCGGCGTACATTCCTCTATCAAATGATTCTGCGGAGACATATAAACATGTTTAGATAAGCATCTGCGAAAGCATAGGCACTTGTTACTACGGAGATATGCTTACCTATTTCCTTAATCAAAAGCCTGGCTTCTTCTGCTGGAAGCCCGCAAACAGCTGGTGTCGGATGCAGAGCGGCCAATATGTCAAACTGTAGACAGAGACAGCAGACGAAAGAGTTAAACCTGATTTAAATTAAAAGAAGACCTACGATAACATTTACAACCCTTAAGACTTCAAGCAATCTAGAAGATCATGTGATGTATATTTATTTGAATACCTCATCATCTTCCCTTCTAAGCTTCCCCGCCAATTGAGAATATAGGTGTTGGACTCGTGCAAGCTTCCTTACGGTTTTTTGAGGCTTGACAACTACTTTATCACATATCGACTGCAAAGTAGAAGAAAGGATAATAAGAACAAAAAAATAGATCAAAGATTATGCAAGAAAGGTTTATATATTTAACGAGTGTGAATCCTAACTGTCTCGTAATAGGCTGTGCTACACATGATTTTTCTTGCTAAACAAAAAGACTGACGCTGCAGAATAACAAGATTGAACTTACGCTTAATTTTTCTCTAATATTCTCGCGTACAATAGAGAACTCAAGGTCGTCCTTGGGACTGCAAAAGTTTTGCAGATCACGTCAGTATGCATATCAGTAAATTCCAATGCATGAGACTGGAGAAATGGCTTATATCATTAGTTCAGTGCACTAAAGCAAAATATTGACCTGGTTAGTAAGTCACGCTCTATCTCCATATCACGAGCCCTTGAAGCAGCTCTAGGTCTAGTTGCAGCCAAAGCTTCACTGCTGACACCTAACTGACTCCTTTGGAAAAGTCTCTCGGGCTGTTTCACAAAGACATACACACATCTTAAGACTAGTATATACTCATACGGTAAAAGGGAAATAAATGACCGTCCACATATATTTATAACCAGCAGTTGTTTCGTCCAACCATGTAAAAACGAAGAAATTGTACCAACAGACTCTACTTATAACCTACCGTGTTTCCGATAAATGCTGGTGCACCAGGTGGTTGAAGACAAAACTGATACGCATCTTGCCCTTCACGCTGTCAGACAATAGTTTGGGTGAGATTCTAATTCTTAACTTTTACTCAAACAAGAATATAGTTTTACTAAACGAATATCCAGGACAAAACAAACCTGTAACTGTGCTAGCCAAGCAATGGGATCTATGTCGGTATCGGTTATTATCCTGCTATTGCGTGCAAGCACAACCTAATTTCGCAAACAAAAAAACATCCTTTAAGCTAAACCAATAATTGTGTAAAAATAGATACGATCACACGAACATGGTAACTAAACTACCTTGTTAAGAGATGAACTCTTTTGCTTTATAATCTCTAAAGCCTTCTCAACAGCAGGGTAATATGCTCCTTTTGTAGGAACATGGTTCTTACTAAGAACAGATACTCCTAGAGATTCCCTCCGTAACTTCATTACAACAGAGGAAACCTAACACAAGAACGATCGAAAGTAACACTTATCTTGTTAGTACCAAAACATTTGATACCTTTAGCCGATTTAGCATAAACGAAAATACACAAGATTTCAATAATGTCACCTGAAGCATAGTCTCCAGAAGTGCTTCAATTGCATTCTCAAGCGTCCAAGAGAGTTCATTATCCCAAGCAACAGTCGCAGCCAACATCGAACTTCCCCGAAACTCATTAAACTCAACCTTGTGTGTGTAATTGTATACGTTAACACAATCATTAGTGAACAAACAAGTCAAGATCCAAAGAAAGTCTCTTGAAAGAATCAAAATCTACAAAGGTACCTGAGGTACTGCAAAGTAAAATGCACCAAAAGGTTCCCATTCTACAGCGATCTTGCCGTTAGGATCAAAACGCATACCACCATACGCACGAATTAGAGGTGACTTCGATGAAAGAAACCTTCATAGAACAAATTTGTAAACGAATCAACAAATCAACTAATGGAGAAGCCAAAACAAAACGAAAGCATCAATCATCGAATCGATGATACCTTCGGATAGATCTCCAGTCATCATGAGAGAAAGGATCAAGGTCACGGAAGAAAACTGCAGAGCCAATACCAGCGACACTAACAACATTCCGATCAGATGAATCTCTTCCGTTTCCATTTTCGTTCTCGTTCGCCAAGTCGAGAAGAAGATCGGGACGACCAACGTCGCTCCGGCGAGAGAAGAAACATCGTGGGAGAATCTCGTTTTGAGCATGAAGCCAATCGATTGCTCCGATTTCTTGATCGATTGGAACCTGAAGAATTCAAAATTGAAATTACAGTTTATGAAAAGAAAATTTGTGCATGAGTGATCCGACCCGATTAGGCCTGGACAAACTACCGGAACTAGAGAGAATCGAACCGAACCGAATGGATCCGAATGAATCTAATCTGAAACCGAACCGAACTGAATCGGAACCGAACTGAATCGAAATTTTCGGTTCTCGAATATACCCGAAATACAAATATATACCTATAAATATTAATTATTATTATTTTAAATATCTAAAAATATTTAAATTATTCGGAATATTCGAATTGCCCGAACAAAAATATCTGAAAGTATCTCCAAAACATTTGAAACACCCGAAAAATATTCAAACATCTCCGAAATATCCGAAAATTCGGTATTTTCTTGTTCTTTCTTCAACTACCCGAAATGACTCGAACCGAAGATTACTCGAACTGGAACCGAATCGAATTATGTTCAGTTTTTATATGGTTCTTGAACCCCTCTACCCGAACTACTTGAAACCTAAACTATCCGACACGAACCGATCCGAATATCCGAACGCCTAGATCTAGAGCCGATACTCAAATCGGGTTTATGGATTTTTTTTTTAATTTTAGTCAACGAAATAAACGTGCGTGTTAATGTGTTGGTAACTTGGTATGCAATCGCCGCCTTTACTACATTATTTAGAGTTCTAATCATTTACTATGTTTTAATTTTCTTTTTTGGTGCCCACTAATGCAATCATTATTTTTCTAGGCTTATAGCTTAAATATTTATAAAAATTAACCAATTAATAGTGTTTAAATTTTGGATTAAGGACTGAAAAAAATTAGTCTATAATCTTTCAACAATTTTATTTTCTTTTCTTAGTTTTATTTTATATAATTGATTATTTTAAGGTCAATTCGCGTAGTTGACTAGAGAAAATAATTCAATTTTTATGTCAATGTAAGATTCTAAAATAGTCCTTTTTAATAGTTTGGTTGACTAGTGGATTCTAGTACGACCAATTTTAAGTGTGTGTTTTATTCATAAACTAATAATAGTAGTATTATATTAGTAGTAACCATATCTTCTTAATTTCTTTATTAGCCATTTTAGGAGATTGTTTATGTTTAATAGTTTAAAGCAACAATGATTTACTATAACACTATATAAGATTAGCATTATATCGATGTCATCATCGACCCTTGTTGTCTTTTTTATAAAAGATAATCATCTTTTATATTTCGTTGTAATTACTAAACTTAAAGTAATCGAAAGGAAACCCACTCGACAATTATTGGACAAAATAATAACGTGTTTACTCTTGTTTTATTAGTACTACAAATAATAGTATTATTTTTCTACTCACCTTTAATCCTAAGTTGTTTTATTCATTTAATGATTTTTTATGTTAGTTCATTCTTTCTTTTAATGATTAAACAACAGAAAAAAATTTAATAACAACCCCACAAATTTAATTAAAAGTTTTACCATAGTAAATCAATATTTTAATAGTAACATAAGATGGTTAATTTACTTGTACCTCAAATTTAATCCTCTTTTAATATAAAACATTATTTTTAAAATCGAAACACCTAAAAACCTAATTCTAAATACTAAGGGGATGTATTCAAAAAGTGATTTGGAGTGATTTGTATTAAAATCTAAAATTCTATGTTACTGAAATAAGGATTTTAAAAAATCTTATAAAGTTCACCGTTATTGAAATGGTGATTTTAAAATGTATCTTCAAATCCGCTGTTATTGGAAATATTTTAAGTAATGAATTTTTAATGATTTAAGATGTTTTAGTGGAATTTCCTTGCTAAAAATACAAAGACTCAAATCACATCAAATCGCATGACTTTAAGTGAAGTTGCAGAGAATTTCTAAAAAAATCACAACTATTTTCCTAATTCATCAAAATTTTATAAAAACTCATTAAAAATCAAATTCCATCAAATACTCATTTCAATACATCCCCTAAAAGATTAGAGGAGCAAGTGAATCAATAGTTACACCGCCTCTATTTTTATCTCGTTTAACTAGAGCTCGAAACTTATACATGCATTTGGTGAAAGAAATTATTAGCTATTGTGCCACAAACAAAAAAAATAAAAAAACAATATACAAAACTATTATTTTTATCAAAAAAATGTACAAAACTATTAGATTTTCTTTTGGGGGCACACAAAACTATTAGACTTATCTTTAAAAAAAAACCTAAATGATTAACATAATGATTCGGCATGGGAAGAAAGTAGACAATATCAGCAAAAACCAATCCAAAAGCACCACGTGGCGCAATCTCATTACTTCACGATTTTTCTCTTTAGTAAAAAAAAAAAAAACAGAGGAAGTCATGTGTGTTGTTCACCTGTAACCGGACGACGCCGGAGGAAAACGGAGGAGGTTTAGATTTGAGTTCAGACACGGCGGAGATTAATCTCTCAGTGGCGGCTGTCGGAGATTGAACAGCAGTCATAGTTCTTGTCTCAACCGTACCAAGTGGTTTCTTGAAATCCGCATCACATCCATTCATAGACATCGAACACCACATATGTTTCTGCAAAAAATTATCCACAACAATTTAAAATTTAATTTTAACGTTATTCCAAAAGAATTAAAGAACAGAGAACAAAAAAAAACCTTGAGAGAGTGACAATGAGAGATTGTAATGGAGCTATGAGTTTTAGTGTTTGAACCAAGAAAATGAGAAGAAAGTTGAAGTGAAGCCATAAGAAAGAAAGTGAGTGAGTTCTTGAAATTATTGTGTTTTAGTTTTGATGTTTTTGTAGCAAGAGACTATAGTTTTTTTGTTGTTGTTAAAGTTGAGATTTGAAGAAATTGATAGTGGTGAGTTCTGCTTAAATAGATCATAGTCGGGTCCCAATTAAATTGAATATTCATAAATCTTCCACAATTAAATTTCTTAGAATTTCTTGTTTAGTGAATGAAGTAAACTACTTAGAAATTTTCGGTTTTAATGGAGAAAAATTCTACTACTTTTCTTTCCTTGATTCAAAGGAAAAGAATTTTCTATTGGTAGTCAACTAATAAAGAAAGTAGAAATTTTGTAAACTAAATAGATAAATGGAATTATTATTTTTTTGCAACTTCACAACTAAATAATGGCATAAAAAACAGAAGAAATAAGTAAGTAGTGTAAAAAAACAGAAATTTCTTAAAATATTGTTAAAATAATGTTTTAGTGTTAAAATATCACGCGCTGATAAATAATTTTTGATGGTTTAATTGTAATTTTGGGATTGGATTTAGTATTTCGGGTTTATGATGAAACTTTTCATATTCACCGTTTAGTTTTTAGGTTTAGGGTTTGGTTTTTTAATCGTATGAAATATTACTATTGCTATTACAAATTTTGAGAAACAATTACTTCCTATATTTTATCGGATAAATCTTTTCGTTTCATCTGCTGACATGACGAACGGTTCTCGCTTGCTTTACGCTGAATACTTCCTATAAGGATGCATCCATTAATCTGCAATAAATTGCGCATCTTCGGAAAATCGATCTCGGACCTTCTGGTGTAGAAGCATTAATTAACCATTGGTCAACCACTAGACCGAAAGGGCTTTCACCATTCATAAATCACGGATTTAGGGTTTGATTTAAAAAGCTTAAAATTTAGTTATAATTTTGTGGTGGAAAAAAATAATATCTAGTGATATTTTTGGGACAAATAAATGAAAGACAAGATGGTTTATTTGGTTATGATGATAGCAAATGCTGTAACGGTAAAGATTTTAAAATAAAAAAGTCCTAGATTTTGCTCAATAAACCAAAGTCCTAGATTAATTAAGTGACATATATTTGCAAATAGATTTTACCATTTTATCCCTTATTTTTTTTTAAATAAAAGCGAGTTTTTCTTATAAAAGTATTATATTATTATGTTCTCACTCCTAAAAACTAAAAAATAACCTCCATCTATGGTTATTTTCTTAACTCAACCTAAAAATAAATGGATGTGACATTTTAAAAAAATTAAAATCACAAATTATTTAAAAAAAGCCATAGTAACAAGGGGGAAAAACTAAAATAAAAGTTGTCCAAAAAAACATAAACTTTAGGAAGTGATTGAAAGGGAAAATGCCTGAAAATAGTGTACCCACCCATCAACATCTAATATACCATTTTTAAAAAAAGCACCACATATTTTGAAAAGATTTCTAAATATCACAAAATTATTATCTGTAAAAGGTTACAAAATAGTGTTTTAAAAACTTTACTGAAATTTAACTTTTATTGTATGACAAGACCACATCAAAGAATACATGATGGAATCGTAATATCAAAAGTAATTTGATTGAATACATGTGTGATGTTGTTTGTTGAACTTGATAACTCGTTATATATTCGGGTTAATGAATATTTAGTAAACTTCTTTAAGGTTTTTTTAAATGTTATACAATAACTTCGATTTGTGCAAAAAAAATGTAATATACTTCCTCTGTATCAAATTATTTGATGTTTTAGTTCTTTGCACACAAATTAAGAAATCATTTAATTTTTACTATTTTCTAAACTAAAACACTATTTATTATCAACCTAACCTCAATTCAACCAATAATAAAACATTATTCAAAATAAATAATGCTAAAATCATAAAAAAGTAATTAATTTTTACTTTGAAATACGAAAACATCAACTAATTTGATACAAATTTTTTTCCCTAAAACATCAAATATTTTGATACGGAGGGAATACTTTTTTTTGTTAAATAAGTTATATATATACTTGTGAATGAGAAAATGTCAAAATCTTGTATATCATGCGTCGTGGATGACACCGTTCATTTGTTTGCAACGAGCCAAGGAAGTCACTATGATTGAAATGGGCGTGCATGTTGTTTCCCTTTCCATTTTTTCGTCATCAACTTTTAGATTAACCAACAATTTTTAAACAATCAGTTTTTCGAGCACATTGTTTCGATAGAGGTTTTAACGAAATTATGAATAGTGATGTGTGATATAGTATCACCTAAAAACATTCTATCGGAACCTACATTATCCTATTGTCATCAGTGTATTTTGATCACTACGAGAACAAATTTGTTTTACCATAACGATGGAAACGAATTATCTCTTGCAACCGCACAATTATAAATACATGACCTAATTTAAAAAATACTAGACCTAAGCAAGGAAAACTATTTCAAAACATTGTTGGCGGTCACCGCTTGATTGGAACGAGATATTTGGATTAAATTGTCTCTATACCGAGACGTTTGTCCCTTATTCAAATCGTTCTTCTTAAAAAGAAATTGATGTCCCAATCTCATTAACTGGATGCAAAATATATGAATATGTTCGGTTAGAGTCGTATCTTAATAAGAAATTCTATTTGAAGACATAGCAAAAGTTCAACACCAGAAACTCGTTCCAACAATCTGCATAAAAAAGTTAGAAACAAACCACCAGTGTTGGTCGAACGAGATCAATTTTTCAAGTTGGCTCCCACGGGAACGAGACTAGCAGTGGCGGGACTTGAGATCACTTCGCTAAGTTTCTTTTGTCTTCAAATCCGCGGGGAAGAGCTTCTTCGAAATGCCACCATATGTCATCTTCAGAACAAAGCGACTTCAAATTTGAAAACCCCCAACCAAGAAAATAGTCCTAAAATCCGACATCCTCCTCTTTCGCGTCTCAACTCGCCATGAGTCCAAAAGGTTTGAAATTGCTAATCATTTTTCGAAATGTCACACATTCTAATACTATTCCAACACAAAAACACGATTACTACAGAATATTCCTAATACAAATAACAAAAAAAAATAAGTACACTTTCATAGTTACTCCATAAACAAAAGTATTACAAATTGTATAATTTTCAATGTCTAAATTGTGTGGTGGATTTGTCTTCAAAACCTTTTGTGATATTCCATAGAATTACTCTTATTTTTTCTTTCACAAAAAAAGAAGAAGCTAGTGACACTTTAATTAAGAAAACCTTTTCCGACCCTTAAATTATTTGAGGAGTCAATCATTCACTTTTGCTCGTAAAACCCACTTTGAAAATCATTGAACCATCGTGATACACGGACCGACTCGTGATACACGGCCCGACAAAAATTCTTTTAAAAAGGCAGACACACTCTAAAATGTAAATATGCGGATCCATCGTGCCCGACAGTCGGGACCGTTACTTCGAAAGATTTGAAAAAGTTGATTTACTGTGCTTGCAAATCACCACACCGTAATTCTCCAAATTTTGTCCTCACTCGTGATCTTTCATTAACTCACTTCCTCGAAGATCACCCATCCTTATATCATCACAACACAACCACATTTAATCGTGAAATTCTCTCAAGACAAATATACTTTATCGACATAAGTAGCCAAATAAATTATTTTTAACTCTCGTCATAACAACTATTTCCCATAAATCGAGATATCACATTCGATCCCCAAATTTTTTTCTTCTAGATGTATTAAAAAAGATTAGTTATTCCGTTGGCATTTTCGCCATTGTCGTTATTAAAATGTTTTTTTTTTCATTTGATTATATTACAATATGGTTACAACAATAGTTTAATCAACAATTTTGTAGCAATTTCCTCCAAAATTTCTATGAAGTAACCCATACTCATTTAAGTCCATGTTCATATGATTGATTACGATGGCTCACCAGTTTATTATATTTGAGAGAAACGATTCTCTTATTATTATTTTTGTCTACTTGAATCAACGTGGTCAAAATGGAATATCTTAAAACTATTTGACTATAGGTCAAATTGTTATTTATCTTCGAGAGTTATTAAAATTAAGAAGTCTTTCATATAAGACAATTATAAAGAAAACCAAACCAAGACTCAAGTTATCAAAATTGAATAAAGTGTAACCACATTATGGTCCTATGTATGAGATTTATAGTATGAATTTTCAAGTCTTGAGGTCATGAAACGTTGGACGTGATCTTATGTTATTAGAGTCTTGTCGTTGAGACTTAAGTTAAGTGTCGTGTGCTATGATAAGTAGGGCTCGACATATTGTTCGGATCCGAAGAACCAACCCGAAAGAACCGAAAAATTTGGAACTAGAACGGAACCGAAATTTGATAAATACCCGAACGGATATCAATTTTTGAGAACTGAAAGAACCGGAACCGGAACCGAACCGAACCGAACCAAATTTTTCGTATACCCGAAATATAACTTAGTACTCTAAGATATTTCAGATATTTTGGGATTTTTAGATCGGCTAACCAAAGATACCTGAAATATACAGAAATACCCGAAAAATTAATACCCGAAATATTAATATCCGAAGATATCCAAAAGGATCGGAAAGTACTCGAAAAACTCATAAATATCCGAAATACATGAAAAATACCTCCAAAAAATTAATTTTTTTCAAAATACACAAAAATACCCGAAAGATCCGAAAATATCCAAACTCAATTCAGAACCGAAAAAATTTCGGTTTTTTTGCTGTTCCAGTTTCAAAAACCGGAACCGATCCGAACCAGACGAGAACTGAACCGAACCCAAATTTTTTCGGTTCCTAAATGGATACCAAACCTTAAAAATCGAAAGAACTGATCTGAACCGATCCGAAAAACCGAACGCCCACCTCTATTGATAAGTATATAGTTTGAAAAACGCATATGGTACTAATGCTATACCGTATCTTGTCTACACGTGTTTTGACCTTTTGTAGAAATTAATTGTGTGTTTACGTATATTGCCGAAGTAAACATATTTTTTAACTAAAAAAGGTAGACTTTAGCTTAAATTCTACTTCTCGGGCAAGTTTGTTAAACGTAGTTTGAGAAGTTGCAAAAATGAGTGAAAACATTTGGTCAACACTAAAAGTAATCCATAAAAAATATCAATTTTGTAAAACTATTTATCTGTTTTTTAAATTTTGTTTTGAATTATTCGCAAAAATATCATTAATAAAAATATAAAGCAAATTGCAATGTCGTATGCGTTATTAATAAACATTAATAAAGTACACTATAACGTCATACGTTTTTAACATTCGAAAATTACGGTGTTGCAGTATGTTTTAGAAAATGAAATTACAAAATAGACTGCACGATCGTCTATTTTTGATTATAAATTGACGATTATGAAGTCTGCTTTAAAAGATGAAATTATAAAGTAAAATTCAACGTTGAATTTTAATATCATTTCTAAAAAGTGAATTAATTATAAAGCTTTTTTAATTATAAAGTTAATATTTTAATATCATTTCTAAAAAGTGGCATTAATTATAAAGCTTTTTTAAAATTTTAACATCACTTTTATAAATGATACTAATAAAATGATATTAAATATTAATTTTCTTGTAGTTAACGTCGTCTGCTTTGTTGTTAAAGTAGACATCGTTACATTTTACTATGTGATTTTATCTTTTGTGGCGGATTACAACCCCCTACCAGTTTCGAAAGTTTAAGCATACGATACTGTAATATGCTTTATAAAATGAAACTACAAAGTAGAATTCAACGTCGTCTGCTTTGTTGTTAAAGTAGACGGCGTTGCATTTTGCTATGTGATTTCATATTACATAGCAAACTACAACCTAGCCAGTTTTAAAAGCTTAAGCAGACTGGATGTATGTTCGAAGTCATGTTTTCAGGACTCTAAGGCATAGTAGAAGATGTTGTCTCATGTTTTATTTAAGTCGATATCTTTTGTAGCCATTATTCCTATAAAACAATATGAGGAAGGTGATAAATTAGCTAAACAATCGCTATGATATTTTGTAAAATCTCAAGCTTGATTTGAATGAATGTATGTTCACCAAGAAAAGGATGAAGTTTGAGTTATAATTGCAAAAGTCACTCGCAAAAATCAGTTCACATTAGACCTGGGCATCCGGGTCCTCGGGTCGGGTTCAGGTCGGATCTTGTCGGATCCAGGTCCTTCAGGTCCTAGAAATTTAGACCCACATAAGTACTTACAAAATTTCGGGTCGGTTCCTGGTCGGTTCCGGGTCGGGTCTTATCGGGTCCGGATTTTTCGGGTCCTGAAAAATTGGATCCAAATAGGTACTTAAAAATTTTTGGGTCACATTTTTCGGGTCGATTCCTGATATTTCGGGTCTAAAATATGAGTTTCGGGTCTACTTGTATCCATGAACCTGTAGTTTTATCCATAAATCTGTAATTTTACCCATGAACCTGTAATAATTTTGGGTCTAAAATATGAGTTTTGGGTCTACTTGTAACCATGAACCTGTAATTTTTACCCATGAATCTGTAATAATTTCGGGTCTAAAAATACCCGTTCGGGTCTCGGATCGGTTCTGGACCCGGACCTGCTACTCACGGATCCTCCATCGCTAGACCCAATAGGGTAAACTTCTCGGTTCCGATTCTAGACCCAAACCTGTGTTTTCGGGTCGATTTCGGGTTGGATCCTCGGATCCGGATAAAATGTCCAAGCCTAGTTCACATGCAAACATGCTACAGTTTCCAATGAATAAAAATGTAGAAATCATAAGTCCCCGATATACTTTGACTACAAAAAGTATCTAAAACATAAGCATTGTATTATATAACAAGGATCTAAAACATGAGTCAATTGAGTCGATTGTAGTGGTACTTGCAATAGATTTGATCTTAGTAAATGGCAATTCGCTTAGTTGAATTTAGTACGATAGAAGAATTTTCGGCCTTTTTTTAACGGCTTTTTCATTAAACATTTCTGTTTTGTTATGACGGATGCGAGAAGATATGCGAAAATAGATGACACATAATTTAACGTGGTTCACATAAAGGATTACGTCCAAGGGCAAAAAAAAATGTTATTGATGGAGATGATTTTTCGCAGTGTACAAATAAGGATAATCAGAACATAGATTTATATAGCGTATCCTAATTCGAAAATCCTAATAACAAATAAAGAAATTACTTGGCTAAACGGGAAAAGTCTAAAATTTCGTTTTCTCGACCTGGCAAGGATCAACAGATCCGTAGACAAGGACGGTCGATCTTTGTCATTTTTCCAAAATACGGATCATAGAATTACGTCATGGATCGGTGGATACGGCATCTACCCCAAAGCAGATCCAAGGCACATTTTCGACACACCTAATATGTGGTCAATGACACTTGTTTCTGATAATTTATTCGAACGAATATCATTGTAGGACCACAAAATAATAGGTCTTAAACTCATATGATATAAAATTCACTTAATAAATCAGATGCTTCACATTGAAAATAATATTTTTGCATGGCCAATATCATTATTAAAATGGCCATGCAAATATTATTAATCATAGTTTAAAATTGTTTTATAATATGGTTAAACATGTCTTACCCGTGTCTTAACACAATAAGTTACCAAAAAAAAAACTCATAAATTTGTAATTCAAGAGCAAATGCTATAGAATATGATTATTCTGAAAAAATAATAAAATAACTAAAACCTTAAATTCAAATGTTCACACTATTTGAAAAAAACTAAATATCAAAGTCATTAATAAACAAGTCATTATCTTAGATTTAAGTGTTACTAGGAGAATTGTATTGTGAAGTTGTTCAACTTAATCGCATGAGTTGTAGATAACATCTGATTGCTCATCGTATGTAATAGAATTAAGATTATAATATAAATAATGATGTAAAAAAAATAATTGTCGATAACTCAATAATTATTGCAATTTCCCAACATGTCAATTTATATTATACTAGATTTAGGTCCGTTCTTTGGCGGACAAATTATTCAAAAAACAATGAAAATATTTTTTGTTAGTACAATACACACACATATATATATATATATATATATTCATAAAAACGATAAATTATTAGTCAAAGGCAAAATTTCATCTAAAATTTCAAATATATATATATATATATATATATATATATATATAT
>OVAN01000445.1:0-60485 GCA_900406275.1 Anastatica hierochuntica
AGTCTTCATCATTACTGGTGAACTTGAAAACACCTAAACCCTGACGACATGCAAGGTAGTAGGTACCGCTACCCCCTTTGCTAAAGGTACTCTCTTTGATCGTATAGAGGCTCATCATATCACGAAGCTAAAGAGCGATTCCCTCCTCCTTAGCTCTCGTGATGAAGCCGTTAATCAGCCTTATCACAGAAGGACAAAGTTGAGGAAGGGCTAGGTGATAATGATCAAGGAGATCCAACAATTAATCGGGTAGAGGGAATCTGAGATGACTCCTGGTGATATACTTCTCGTGAAGACAAAACCAACCCTCAGGGACATTCCCAGGGGTTTCGCCGACAGAACAGGCTCTCGCGAGCTCCTTCGGGCCTCCAGCTTGGACCATGAGGTTAACTACCTTCTTACTCGTCAAGGAGGAGGGCTGGTGAGGATCGAAGGAGGTGCTGCCACTAGAACCGTCACCTTTCTTGGATCGTTTTGCGACCCTGTGAGCAATCGAGTCCTTGACCTTCTTCTCCTTTTCTTTCCTTAACTCTTCTCCGATCTCTTGCTTTATCTTCATGATTTCGAGACCTGTTAGGGGAGGTGCCGTCTCTCCGGAACCTTCCTTCCGTTGATCCATCGAGAGAGGTTGATAGAAATTTTAAAAAGGTAGAAAGGAAAGAAGAGGGAGTCAAAATCTAAGGCCAAACGGTTTCTAAGAACTAAAGATCTAGCACAGAACTAGAGAAGATGAACAGGGCAAACTTGAAAACTAAATGCAAACGAAACAAAAAAGTAAATAAATGAGAGTAAAGGAAGTTACCTCGAGAACAGGTTTGAGACGTGGAGATGATGGAAGGGTTGGCATATAATGACTGCAGCTTTATATCAAATCGTGTCTTGAAACTCGGAGGGGACCTTTCGATTTCTCCTTTTTCCTCAGCCGTTGATCCCGTGAAATACAATCTGAGCCGTTGATTNTAGATAAAGGTCTCAGCGATTAGGTTAAGCATCCGAAACGAGGAGCCTCCTCTCGAAAGCTGGGGGCAACTGTTGGGCCTGAATCCGGCTCATTACCCAAGGTGCATTACAAGTCGTGAAGCAAGGCCTAAGAAGGGGAACATTTGAGCTCGTAATGGGTCTACATCACATTCACGAGGAATTAGCTCTCGTAATAAGATAAAAACAGGTTTCGCCGACGACCGTGGGATTGGAGAGGACCAGGTCTCGTTGAGTAGGGAGCTGGCACAACAGGTCTCGGATAAATAGAAAGGGTCATAGACTCGGTCAAATAAGTTGTTGAACACTCCGGAAATCAAGGAAGAGATCCAGGAACTGTNAAGGAATTGTTGCAACTATCTCATAGCGAAGAAAGAGCTATTTAAGAAGGAGGAGAAGCGAACAAGAAGTTTTCTTCAACTCATCTTCAACCTAGATTCACTTAGACATTCTCAAAAAACCATTGTATCCGTTCATTCATTCAAAGATATAATCAGATACCTCTTTTATTCATTACTCGATTGTTCAAACCTCTTTGTATCTGTTATTTCGATTATTAATCTCAATAAAGATAGCATTCGTTCAACAAAGCTCTTACGGGATTCAACTCACATTGTCTCTCCCTAAACCTAAGCCTACTCACAAAATCTAAGAGGTGAGTTTAATCCTTCACAGGCACCTTTATCAGGTAAGAAGATTGAAACTTCTACATCGGAATTGGAGGCTCTAGAAGAGAAGGCGTGCTCAACAATCTTGTTGTGTCTGGCAGATGATATCATCATCGAGGTTTCTGATGTTGATATTATAGTTGGTTTGTGGTAAGTTAGAGAGTCTATACATGACAAAGTCTCTAACTATTAAGCTACTTCTGAAACAACATCTTTTCGGTCTGAGAATGCAAGAAGGTACAAAATTCTGAGACCATCTTGTTAGATGGAATTTGATATTGTTGGATCTGAGGAATATTGATGTTAAGGTGGAGGATGAAGATGCGGCGCTGATCCTGTTGGTGCCCTTGCCTAATTCCTTTGAGAATTTCGTTCAGTCATTCTTCGGAAGCAAGGATTCGGTTAGTCTGGAAGAAATCAGGTAAGCTCTTCATAACAGGGAGCTGCGTCATTCTACGTCAGGTTTTGGTACAAATGATCAGGCTTCTGGGTTATTTGTCAGTGGTGGTAAGAATTTTGGAAAAAGCAAGAAGTCGAAAGATAAGAAGGCATATCCAAGAGGTCCGAAACCAAATTATATTTGCAATTATTGCAAGGAGAAAGGGTATTGGAAGTATGATTGCCCTAAGAAGAAGAAGCAATCTGGTCCCGCTGTAGTAGCAGAGAATGAAACAAAGTCTGAAGATTAAGATATTGCTCTTTTATTTCATGGACAGTCTCATCCTAAGGATGTGTAGGTTCTAGATTTAGGAGCGTCCTATCATATGTGTCCAAGGAGGGAGTGGTTCTCCGAATATGAAGAAGTACTTGATGGGAAGATCAAGCTAGCAGATGATCATGTCTGCAATATCGCTGGTATTGGGTCAGTCAAGCTTAGGACATATGATGGTAGAATATGTACACTACATGACGTCAGACATAAACCATCAATTGCAAAAATTTGATCTCGGTTAGCCTTTTGGATAGCAGAGGTTTCAAATATGCAGGCGGAGATGGAGTTTTAAATATCTTCAGGGGTTCATATGTGATTTTGAGGGGTTTCATTCGAGGTACTCAGTATTTGTTAAATGGTTCTACTGTTACAGGTTCAGCAAATTGTGCTTCTCCAGAGACTCGCGAGGAGGATATGACTAAGTTGTGGCATATGAGACTTGGTCATATGGGCGAAAAGGGAATGCAAATTTTGTCAAAGCAAGATCTTCTCTGATGTCATAAGACTAAGAGCCCAGAGTTCTCCGAACATTGTGTGTTTGGGAAGCTACACAAGAAGAGTTTTCCTAAAGCTGTTCACAGGACAAAAAGTACACTTGATTACATCCATTCTGATTGTTGGGGGTCCATCTAGAGTAGAATAATTGGGAGGCCACAAATACTTTGTGTAAATGATTGATCATTACTCAAGGAAGGCCTGGATCATAGTTTTGAAGCACAAGAGTGAAGCTTTTAATAGCTTTAGGGATTGGGTCATGTTGGTGGAGAATCAAACTAGAAAGAAGGTCAAGAGGCTTTGTATTGATAATGGTCTGAAATTATGTTCGTCAGAGTACAATCGGTTTTGTAAGGATGCAGGGATTGGTCGGCATTATACAATCTGGTATATACCACAGCAGAATGGTGTATCAAAGAGAGTGAATAAGACATTTCTAGAGAGAGTGAAGTGCATGCTCTCTAATGCTGGTTTAGGGAAGAGATTTTGGGTTGAAGCAATTAACTGCTCGTGAAATGCTTCATGCACCTCACTTTTTACGGAGGCCATGTCCGTAATCATAACAAACGCATAAACAACGTCTGCAGATCGCAACTCTTCTTCAAACGCACACTTAGAGAGAAGCAATAAAGAATTTGCACTACCTGTGTGAGTACTGGACGAGCAAACAACTGATCGTGATGGTGCCAAAGACACATTTTCTTTAGACGGAACTAAAGTCACGGCTCGATCTTCAAGAACAAAACTATAAGTTTTGTTGTGACCTTTGTGCATTTTGTTTTTATCAAATTGCCAAGGACGACCTAGAAGAAGGTGACATGCGTCCATAGGCACCACGTCGCAACAAGCTGTATCTTTATAAGTGTTATGGATGTTTTTGGAGAGTTTTTTATTGCACTACGGAAGCAAGAAGACAATATGTAAGCATGAAGATGAATGATTTTAGGTAAGAGGATCTAAGCAAAAGAGGTTGAAGGATGATGGTGTTCTAAGAATCGAATCAAAAGGATGGTGAAAGAGTAATTGTATTAGTCTTTTTTCCAAGAGTTTTCCGTATGATCTCCATAATCCCATGAGCTTGTTATTTATACATGAAAGTCAGTCCTTATCTCTTTATGATTAGGAGATATCGTAATTATCTACAAATATACATGATTATCTCTTTATTAAATAAAAGAAGTCGGCTAGCCTTTCGGCTGAGAGCATCCTTGTGACGTATGGCTTCCTGCTTCTTGGCATTCCCCTGCCTTATGGTTAAAATATCGTGCTCTATCTAAGCCAAGTAGAATTGCCAAGGTTCAAATTACTCCCAACAGTTTGCCCTTTATTGCGCAGGTTCGATCCTAAGCTGGGGAATAACATGTCTCCCTGGTTGCTTAGGCAGGATGCCTTTAACTGCTTGGTTACTCGGGGATGTACAAGTGTGCCACCTAAAACTCTTTTAGCATCTGCTTTCTTGTAGCCGGAACGCCATAGAGATTGGACGCGATTATCGCCAGATGTTCCTGCTGCCCCTTGGCGCCTTGCTTCTGGCTTCGGGACTTTTGAATTTCAAACTTATGTTTTAATAGAGAGAATCTTGGGAACTGCTGCTTGATCAAAGGTGATTTCAGCTGTTGGTTGAGCTTACGTTAAGATATTGAAGAGGAAAAGGGAAGAATTGCTCCGAGATTTGTGCCGCCAAATCATTGCGTGCGTGGACTCGATTTTTCTTCCTTCCTTCTTCAAAACTTTAATTTCTTTTCTTCTTCATTCTTGCCTTTTCTCTTCATTCTCTTTCCTCTTCTTGCGAAAAGCTTGTTCCTTTCGAAATCCACATTCAAGCCTTATCCCGTTCGCGATCCCAGGTTTGAATCTCTTACTTCTTCTTCGTTTTATTTCTTCTATATTAGGATCCAGAGGATACATTTAGGGTTTTGGGTTCATTTCAGCATCTAGGTTTCTTAATCCCCTAAGCCCTAGATCTGAAATCGGGACCTTCTAAGGTCAATGATGTCTAGCTCTGCTAAAGAATTCTCCCCTGAAGTCTTGTTGTCTGTAGGTGCCAGGATAGGAGAAGGCACTTGATCAGGATGAGTCCTTCCACTGATGTCGAAGGATCTCCAGAAGACATGGAGATCAACGATGTTACCCCAAGACCTCTTCGCTCTGCTTTAGGTTCCGCTCTTCTAAACGTGGGCCCTTTTTCTTCCATTGAACCCAAGAATCTTGAGACTTGGATGCAAAAGTATTCCCTCAGGAAAGAGGTAAAATTGAGGGTGGCCAAGAAGGATGAGAGGGCTTTTGAGTCCAATAGAGATGAAATCGCGATATATGAATGTTATTTCGAGGCTTGAATCAGGGGTAAGATACCAACCCTGGTGATGAAAGTCTCAACGCACTTTGGCATCTGCCCCTCTCAGCTGAACGCGCCTTCCTGGAGGATCCTTACTGCTATCCAGATCCTTAACGAGTTTCATGAGCTGAACCTGGGCATTGACGAATTTCTTTACTCCTATAAATTCTCTCCCGTTTCTCCTGGTGAAGGCATATACTCTTTTCACCTTTGGGCAAGGGCTCCTATAATCAAGGAGCTTGATAAGAGCGAGAGAAAGGAGGTTGCCTTCACCAAGCACGTGCAGAGATTTGCTTTTATGAAAGAAGAATTGACGCATGGCTTCTCTACCCTCTAAAAATTTAATGGTAGGTTTAGGATGACCTTTCTGCTTTGTGACTTCTGGCCCAGATGCTAACTTTTCAGTCTTATGTCTTTTGCAGAGTTGTCAACGGAGAAAGCAGAGGAAGGCAAGGAAGGAGTGGAAGAGGCTTTGGAGATTCCAGCTGAATAAAGGAGCATCTCATTCCTACTAAGCGAAGAAGCGTTGAGGCAGCGTAACATCAGAGGTATTTTTTACTTGCTGCCTTTTGAGTTGTGTTGAGTCTTTTGCTTTGCTTATCCCTTATTGTTTTGCAGTAAACATGGAAGGATCTTGTTCGAAGGCCCTGGAAGACTTCAAGAAGTCTCAGGCGGCCAAGAAGCTTAATCTGGATATAGGGGGTAAGACTCCAGAGATCATGAAAATCCCCAAGTCTCCTTCCAGTGGAATCAAGAGGAAGGGGACCCAGAAGGCCACAACCTCCTCCAAGAAGCAGAAAGGCAGCTCCTCAAGGCTTTCCTCCTCTTATCTCAATGATCTTGATGGCGCTCTAGAGCGCTAAAGGACTCCGTCTTTCCATCATTCTCTGTCAACTATCCCAACTCTGACAATGTGGGAGTTCTCGTTCATGCAAATAAAGAAATGATTAAGGTAATCAGCTTGGTCTCAACATCTGCTGCTTCTTTTTGCTATTTACTAATTCTACTTCATTTTATGTCAGTTCTCAGATGGCTGCTTTTCTCTATCACACTGAGGAACGACTTGCTACTGAAATGGCCACTACTTAGAGGGTTGTGGTGGAGGGCTATCTGCTCAAGTTGAAGAAGGAGGAGGACAAATCTGTTAGCTTGAGGAAAGAGCTAAGAGAGCTGACTCGTGGGTTGGACTCTCAGAACCAGAAGACGGAGGAGAAGGTCCTCAAGATAACGGTGGAAAGGATGCTTCTAGAGCAGGAGATTGCTGACCTGAAGGTTAAGGCGGCGATCTTTTATGAGGAGAAGACCATGGCGGTCAGTGGTGCCAATATCGTTGGTTGCAGAGAGATGGTCACGACTGGCTCAAGGGGGACACTGACTTCTGGAATCTGACGGAGGAGTTCGAGAGTTACAAGGTAGTGGGGATGACGGAGGCAGAAGAACAAGGCCTTCTAGCTCCCTCTTGCGAGGATGAACCCAAAATTCCTCATGTTAAGGACGGCGTTACCCCCATGGACTCGTACGCCAACATGGAGAAGTCGCCTTCCCCAGCCTTCCCCAGCTCCTTCTGTCGCCTAGCCTTCTGCCCAAGAAACAAGAACCAAGCTGCTCTCCCCCTTAGGGGTTGTAACTCTTCTTCTTTTTTTAATGATCAGCCCCTGATGGACTTTGTTAAATCTTTTTATGGCCTTTAAGGCCTTAGATTTCATGTGCCCTTCGAGGCTTAGGAACCGGTACTTTTGACCCCTCGTTGCCTTTTCTGCGAATGCTTTTATGTTTCTTTAATCCTCATTTTGCGATCTACTTGAATCAAGCCACTTGCTAAGATTTTGAGATAAAATTTTTCTTTTCATCTAGCAACTTGCCTTGGTCAAGATCATATGGCCTTTGGCTTTGAGCCTCTGGCTTTTGCCCCTCGAGAATAGTCATTTAGCATTTTGCTTATGCAAATCTTCTGCTTTTCGGTGTCTTGATTTCAGCTGCTCGGCCTCTGGCTTCTTGGTATGTTCTCGAAGAACTTCCAGTTTTGGGGTTGGAGTATACCAATTTCCTTTTTTTACTGATCCTACTCCTTGTCCTTGGACAATACTCGAGGTTTTGTTTGCATTCTGCCCCCATTTAGGTTGCCAGTATCAAAGCTTTGCTGCATTCTTCTTTCTGCAGTGAAGCCACTATCATTCTTATTGATTTTAGTGGCCCGAATATTTCCCGTAGAGAGATATGCTGCCACACTTTACTACTTCCCACGTTTGGGTAAGCAGTTTTTAAATGATGCTCCATGCTCAAGCCATAGCGTTTTTGTTTTTATTATGGCCTTGTAAGCATGGGTAAGGAGTTTTTCTTTTTGCTCAACACTCTGCGCCTTGGTGGCTCACTGCCTAGTAAGCTGGAGTAAGCAGTTTTTTGCTCTTGCTTTCGTTAGGGCGTTTTTCCATTTGTTTAAGCAGAGTTATAAGTTTTTCGCTTTGTTATTGTAAGGGTATGTTGCTTATACTACTCTTATAGTGAGAAATAGTCATTCAACTTATTTGTCCATTTCTTTTATTGATTTTCTTTATGAAAAAAGCAGCTATTGTATTGTTAAAAATCCTTACGTAGATACAACATTGATTACAACTTAAAAGATGTAAAAGAAGTTAAAAAACAAGGCCATAAGATGTATGTGATGTTCGGTCGTCAGGGCCAGAAGCATTCTTTTACAAGAAGTAAAATTTTAGGTGGAACGCGTTCCAACTGTTGGACTGTACTTTCTAGTACCTATCTTGTAACGTGTATGCTCCTAACCCTTTCACTTATATGATCTTGTATGGCCCTTCCCATCCATGCGCGAGTTTGCCCGCGACTTTGTCCCCTGTGTTGTCACAAACTTAGCGTAATACCCATTGGCCTTGCTGAAACGTGCCTTGTTGAAACGTCTGGGTTCGCACCTTTTTGTTGTAGTTATGTGCTACTTCTTGCTGGTATTTCTAGTTTCTAACTCTTGCAGCTTCTCTTTTTTCGTCCAAGAGGTCCAGAGACAAAGTCATTAGCTCTTCATTCACTCTTTGAGTTAGAAGCTCTGCCCTGGCTGTAGGGATGCTAACTTCGGTAGGGGACACTGCCTCTGATCCATAGTTCTTCTACCCCAGATGCCTTTGGTGTTTCCCCTGTTGTCGTCTTGATAGTGGTTCGGCAAGTCCATATTGTGGCTGGGAGTTCTTCGACCTAGTTGCCTTTGGCTTCATCCAACTGCTTCTTTAAGAGGCTTACCACGATTTTTTTTGTTGATTAGGCCTGCCATTGGACTGTGAGTGCCTTGTCAATGCGAAACTCAGCTTTATGCCATAGTCTTCGCAGAACTTCTTGAAGTTTTTTCTTGTGAAATGTGGGCCATTATCTGTCACTATTTCCAGGGGTACTCCAAATCGTGTCACCACGTTCTTCCAAAGAAACCTATTGATGTGGACGTCAGTGATCTTCCTCATGGCTTCTGTCTCTGTCCACTTAGTGAAGTAATCCGTTACTACCAAGAGATATTCCAGCTGGTCGGGTGCCTTCAGGAATTTTCCTACCATGTCCATTCCCCATTTTTATTAAATGGCCAGGGGGAGCTGATGAACTTGAGACTTTCAGGAGGTAGTTTGGATACTTTCACTTCATTGTGGCACTTGTCGCAGTAATTTGCCATATGGAGGGTATTGTTGGCCATGTGGGCCATAATAGCATGCTCTCTTGGCCCTCAACACCAGACTTTTCTTGCTAGAATGAGATCCGCATTCGCGTTAGTAAAATTCCTTGAGGACCAGGTCAGCATCTTCTGGCTATATGCACTTGAGGTAAGGTCCTGAAAATGATCTTCTATAAAGCTTTCCTTGGACCAGGCAGTAGTGTGACGCTTGCCTTTTGATCTTGCGGCATCCACTTCTTTTATCGGGCATGATGTCGTCCCTTAGAAAAGATATGATGGGACCCATCCATGTTCTTTCTTATTCGATGTTAGAGATGTGAAGCCCTTTTGCATCTTCATCAGTGGTCGGCCACTGGAGCACAAGTTGATTGGCTCCGGTGTTTTTAAGGCAGAGGTAGAGTTGGCCAGGGCGTGCGCGTGCGAGTTCTTCTTCCTGGGGATCTGTGCGAGTTCGCAGTGCCTTGAATGAATTAATGAGCTTCTTGGCTATGGCCAAATATTTGGTCATGCTGGCATCTTTTTCCTTGTAGTCGCCTTGCGTCTGGCTCACGATTAGTAGGGAATCACTGTAAACCCGTAGGTTCTCTATCCCCAAATGTTTTGCTAAGCTGAGTCCCGTGATTAAGACTTCATACTCACTTTCATTGTTGGTGGTTTTAAAGTTGCACTTTACACCTCTGGATGCTATTTCTACCCTTGGTGAGACGAGCACGAGGCCTACTCCTGCCCCCCGTATGTTACTCGACCCATCCACGTAAAGCGTCCATTCTCTTTCGGCTTTACTTTCTTGTTGGATCCTGACTTCTTCTTTTGCCCCAGGGATCATCGGTGGGGAGAACTCTTTTATGAATTCAGCCAATACTTGCGACTTAATTGTTGTGGCAGGACGGAATATCACATCGTACTCCCCCAATTCGACTGCCCACTTGGCTAGTCTTCATGACACATCTGGCTTCTGGAGTACGGATTAGATGGGGAATAACGTGACTACTACCACGGGGTGAGCCTGGAAGTAAGGCCGCAATTTCCTAGCCGACATGTCCTGGGCGAGAGCTAGCTTCTCTAGATGACTGTAGCGAGTTTCCATGTCTAGGAGAGACTTGCTCACGTAGTAGACTGGACGCTGCTTGCTTCCTTCCTCCCTGACCAAGACGGCGCTTGCGGCATGCTCAGATACTGCTAGATAGAGGAGCAGCGGTTTTCCGTCTTAGAGCTTAGAGAGAAGGTTCGGCGTGGTGAGATACTCCTTGAGCTTGACCAGGGCGTGTATATGCAATAAACCAAGTCGTTATATTTTTCACAACCTCCAGAGAAGGAAGTTCTAAGAATTGTAGTGCAGTCTTTTAGTGAATTATATTCTTCTAGTTTCAAGGCAAGTTGAGAATTATAATGATATACCTGAGTCATTTTTTTTTGCTTTCACGCATTTAGTGAATTAACTTCGAAATGTGTTTATTGTCATTTTTGAGGATTATCTGAGTCTTTTTTTTTTGCTTTCACGCATTTAGGTGTTTTTAGTGTTTTCAAGAAGATTGTAAAGATTTATAGGATTTTGAAAAAGTTTGTAATATTCTAAAGAAAAATTGGCAAATCTTTTGTGGGATAGATCAATCCCAATAAAAGCTATAATAGCATTGATTTATTCTACTATCACGAGAGGAAGAAGAGTTTTTCGTAGGAATGTGATGGACCGATCGATGTGTTGAAAAAGCAGAATTCTTTTTTTTGTACTATTTCTTATTTGATATAAGAACACCCAAAACACTATAAATATTTCCTCATATCATTTTTCAGGTTCGTACACAATATTTTTAAATTCTTTTGGAACATTTTCATTATATGCTTTTGGGGAGACAAATCTTAGACCCCGAACCTTTGGAGAAGAAGCTTGAACCCTTTATCTCTTTTATTTAATTATGTCTTTTAGTTTCACTATTATTATTTTTTGTTCTTCAATTATGTTTAAGTAGCTTCATACTTTGATTTTAGGGTTTTGAAGGGTTTCATGAATTGATGAATTAGGTTGATTGACTTGTTAAGATTATCATATGGATTGTTAAGATTATCATATGGATTCTTCATCCAGATTAAACTTATTTTTTAAATAGTTAGCTACCTAATAATTGATCTTAGGATGAATGAAACATGATTGATTTTGATACTTTTAAAACTCATAGATGAGCAAAATATCATTAGCCAATAAGAGTTATTCATAAGGCATTTTGTGAATGTATAAAGTTTGGCCTTAGTACATGTTGATAACACCCTATTGTACATGTCTTTCCTAATGAATTTAGTAGGATTTATTAGTGTTTTTACACGTCTTTATGTAATTAGAGGTAGTTTTCTTCTATTTGTTTTGTTTTGAGTCATTTAAGGTCAAACTATACAATTTAGAGCAATATGGAACTAATTGGATCAAAATCGATTTCTGAACATTTTTCCAAGTATCAAAAGTATCATCCACAATGGAAATATTGCATTCAATAGGTTTTGATAAAATTTGGAAAGCTGATAAAAAATTAAGGTAGCTTCGTATCAAAGTAGTTTCATGTTATTTGGAGCAGTGGATCAAGAGCTATATCCCTTGACTAAAGTCCGATCTCATTCCAGTCACTCACATGACCCAAGTAGATGTTTTCCAATCATATTCATATCAAAGATTAAGCACCAAAGCCCTCCTATGAAAGCTTATCATTTGGAGGCGGAAAGGACTTAGTTTAACCTAATGTCACCTAATATAAACAAACACTATTTATACTTTTTAAGGCCTTTATTTCGTAAAGTTCGAAGATTTTAGAGATAACTGTTATATTTTACGTGCCATTGGAGGCATAAACGTGCCCTTCGGGGTTGAGCTCTTGTTCATCATCTTAATCATTAATAAAATCAGCTTTACCTTATCTTCTCTCCTTTGTTTGATATGAATGCTTGTTGACTTTTACGATTCCATGGTTATTTGATATTATATGATTAACATGCATGTTAGAAAGTAGGAAACATAGAGTTTATGAGTTTGCTTGAATAGGATCTCGATCGTGTATCATGTTTTCTTAGAACTACTGCTATTCACGTGTGAACTTTGCTTGTGAATTAATCTTAGGTTTGTATGCATTCAGAAAGCTTGAAGTACTACTTGAACCTATATTTGATGAGTTGATAAACATATCCATAGTAATTCCACTTATACTTGATCTATGTAGATCTACAAACAATCAATCTTATAAAATAATTCCTGCATGTTTAACTTCGACAATAATAGTATATGAGAGTAGAGTCTTTTGGTTCTTTAAGCATATTGCCCTGACCTTTGAAAGAGGGAATAGTGTTAATGAGCTTTGTTTTCGCTAGTGATCAAATCAACTTCAAGTTTTAAATTTGTAAATCTTAATCAACTAACAATACTCATTAAACCGCAAGTGCACGACTATGTCGATTGTAATACTTAAGGGTCGAACCCATATGAACTAGAGATTCAAGAAATAGAAATGCACAATATTTCCTAAGCTAAGAAACTAGGAAGAGAACTGGTTACTACTAATTACTTATCTATATGCAAAGACAACCTACACAAACTAAACAAGACTTCAAATAATGGAGAAGTGGATCTTGGATTTAACTTTTTAGAAGGGGTAGTCCATTTCTAACTAACAACAATGTAGGCAATCAAAAGAACAAGTCTCACAACTATAAAATCATTGCTCAAACTAATACCACTCTCATGGCTAAAAGTCACATTTGCAAGCTATCATATTTTCCAATCATTTAACTAGCAATCAATAAGAACCATTCTACTTATTCACTAAACTACCTAGCAATCGACTCTCGTTTGCTAAGCTAAGTTGCATGCTTTAGGCTCTCTCAGGCAATTTATCGAACACTTCTTGGGAGTGAAATGCATACATGTCATGATCTAGTTTTATTTTAGATCTAGCATTAAGAACACTTAAACCATACAGATATAAGTTCCATCTATCCTTAGACATTATTAGTTAACCACTTAATCGCTCCTTAATCTATCAATTCAAGATCCAATGTGTTCTACTCACTAAGACCCATGGAAATCGAAGAAGTGTCACTTGCTTCTAGAAAATCCATGTTTGAAGTGAGAAGAAGATGAGATAAGACAAGATTTAAGGATTATATGCAAACAAACATAAGTAGCAACAATAAAAGTTCAAAGCTTTGCAAGAAAGGAAGAAATATTAAATGATAAGAAACTAGATGAAGAATAAGGAAGAAACTAGGAAGAAAAGATGAAGAACAAGAATTAAAGACAATAGAAATCCAAATTTTAAATGCTTACAAAATGTTTAGAAACTCTGATTTCTACTAAAAACAATCTAAAATCCACTAAAAGCAAGCTTAGGTAGTATACGTGTTCTTGGAGGCTTATAGAGGGTATTTATACACAAATGGGAAGGAAGGGTGTTGCCCTCAAGGATAAGTGGTCATTTTTGGTCCAATGTTGTTTGTTATTGACCTGATGTTGTTGGCTGTCGAGCAAAGTGGTCAAAAGTTGGCAGCATAGTCAGATTCTATGCCAATGTGGCGAGCTATCGACCTTATGCTGCGAACTTTCGATTGCTCAAGTCGATAGTGGACTGCATTGCAGCTTCTTCTCCTTGCATTCTCAATTGCCGTCAGAATGGCGTATTATTTGCATATACTTCATCTTTTCAAGGCCAACCATATTTTGTTTCTAAAGGATTCTTCTCTTCTTTGCTTCTTTTTATAAATCTTTGAATCAAAATCCATACTCTATAGCCTCAAACACATCTTTGGCCCCATTTTGACTCTTCTTCATTCCCTTTTACTTCCTTTGATTTTTCTTCATTTTTCTTTGATTAATGCTTGTTCTTCAATTCATTTCCACCAAGAATCAAGTTCCAAACTCTCATTTGCTTTGCGAAGAATCATTCTCTACAAAATGCAAAGAAATGAATGAAAATACGAATAATCCTAAATTGGACTCGATTTTTAAACTAGGCGGATTTTGACTCTAAAAGGCATTAATTACAAGCTAAATACAACAAAAACACATATTTGATGATATTAAATATGAATTAAATTATGAAATATCATGTGTACATCTGTTTTTGTGTTCTCAACCCAAGCTTTACGCCACTAATCTGAATTCATCTTGTTTGCGACTTCTCTCTCCGACTTTCTCTGCTAGTCTATTACATGTCTTTCATTAATTTATCCATGTAAAAATGCATATTTGATTGGATCCATGCATTCTAAAAGAAAACGAAAACAACATTCATAATTCATTTCTAGCTTAATTCGACAATCTATAGATCCTTAGCGCATTATTAGTCCTCGCAGATTCAATCCATAAGTATTTTTTGGATGTTTTCAGCTTGCAGCTCGGTTTTATTTTTGGTGAACACTAACCTCACAAGATATTTTAAGTCTTTTTGCATTTAAGGAGAATTAGTTTTCATTGTTATAAATATAAATGCAAAACACTACAGGAGTAGATTTTACAGTTTTAGTTATTTTCAAGTAGGTTGCATTGTAGAAGTAGTTTGCCCGAATTAAAATTGGTGGCTTTTTTTGGAATATTGTTAGCATTATACCAAATTTAGCTAATCTCGAGATTCCATGAAGACGGGTGTTAATGTATCCAAGGTGCAATAAAAATTAGGGATTATTGCATAGATTGCCATCATTGGCTTTTCTCTTTATAAGAATGCCACTACTTTTATAAACATTCATAAATGCCATAAATTGTAGAAGAAAATTACTATCTTGCCCTCTGTTTAAATTAAAGGAAGGAAAAGGAGCCTGATGGTGTTCGAACCATGGTGGGCTCGCGACGAGAAAGAAGAAATTACCAATGTACTACAACCAACGCAGTACAATATGCAATTATAATTGCATATAACCTTTTTATTGTATACAACAGCTTTACCACAAGGAAAAATCGCATACTAAACACCATAAATAGAAATTGTAAATTCTAAACCCTAAAATAAAAATCTAAACTCTGAATCTCTAAATCCTGAACTCAAAACACCAAATTCCATACCCCAATTTTTTAATATTTAATTGACACTTAGAAAAAAAAAACTCTAAACTATAAACATAAATCTAAACCCTAAAAACCTAACACTAAACTCTAACAATAAACCTTCAATCAAAATCATAAACCCTAAACATTAAACATTAAAAATTAACCCTAAACCTTAACCTGAAAAACTAAACCCAAAACCCTAATTCATAAATCCCTCTACCCCAAACCTAAACCCCAAATTTAAACTTTAACCCAAAAACCTAAAAATAGACCATAAACCCTAAAACCTAAAATATAAACCATAAATACCAACATTTGAACACTAAACTTTAAACCCTAAGCCATAAAAACTAAAAATTAACCGTAAACCCTAAATTAAATACCCTAGCCCATTATCCAAACCATAAACTAAATACAAAAAAAACTAAACCTTAACCAAAACCCTAAACCCTAACAATAAACACTACAAATAAACCTTAAACCCTAAATCATACACCTTAAACCCTAACCACAAATCCTAAACCCTAAACCCTAATTTATAAACCACAAACCTTAAATCCGAAACCTAAATCCTAAACCTAAAGATAAACCACAAATTCCAAACTTTAAACCCTAAAACATAAATAATAAAACTAAACCCTAAATTATATATCTTAAACGCAAACCCTAATAAATAAACTATAGACTCTTAGTCATAAACCTGAGACCCTGAATCTGATACCCTAAACTAGAGGTGGGCATAATTCCATAATCGAAATAACCAAACTAATTTGAACCAGACCCAAAAAAATGAAACCGAACCCGAACCCAAACCGAAACCGGTAACTACCCGAATGAATCCTAAAATTCAACACTCGAAAACCGAACTCAAACCTGACCCCAACCAAAATATTTCGGGTACCTGAAAAATACCGAAACTATAATAATAAATTTAGTATATTAATTGTTCTTTTATTTAATATCCAAAAATATCTAGAACAACCAAAAAATAATATAAGAATTTTCATCCAAATACTAGAACCAAAACGATTTTCATGTTAATTGCAAATATTTGGTCATGCATTTTTTTCAATTTTTATGTTTTATATTGTTTTATTTTTTAATTTCGATATTTTTAAGATATATTTGGATTTTTGAATTTTATTACATAATTTAAGCAGGTACCCGGTGCCGAATTAAATCACAAGGACCTGAGCCGAAAAATATAAATATCCAAATGGCTATTGATCCTCTATAACCTAAAATCCAAAATCTGAATAAACATGAACCGAACCCAAACTTAGATCCAAACACACACCAGTGGAAATGATTTTCGCACTTCCTTCGTCTCACCATTGTTCGAATCTCCGCAAAAGCATTAATAAATTCTACAAAGAAATTCGTGGTATATTAGTTATATAAAACTATCGTCGATCATAAATGCAAATTAAGTTATTAGCTTACTGGAAATGTAGCTCGTCCATCTTCTTTCCTTCAAGGGTTCAAAGCTTTCCAAGAGAATGGACCGTGATTTTGTGTCATTTTTCCACCTAAGAGTAAACTAGTAATTTCATATTGTTAATTATGACATTTTTGAAAAGTTAAAATGAATGGTGGCTTTTTTGCAAGACTTTTGAAAAATGGAGGTATTTAAGTAATATTCTCTAAAATTTAATACAACTTCTTTTATCATTTAAAGAAAAACGTCCAACCATTCAATTCATTCATTTTAAACACTTCCAAACACAGTTGCTCTATCACTCGAAACAATTTTGATTATAAATGTTTTTGTCAATTGAAAATTATATCAAACCGTAGAGTCACATCAATGATCAATGTACGTCTTTGATAACACTTTATTTAATCACATTAAATTGTTTTTAAATAACGTGTCCCGAAGAAAATAGAAAAATTGTCTTAAATACCATCAAAAACAGATTTTTGTATAAATCTGCTGCACATTATTTTAAATGGACAACTATACCGTTATATAAACTTTTATCTTAAGATATCACAAACATGTACGGAGATTAGAGTGGATATCTTTTTTCTTGTGTAAATCTGCTGCATAACTTTTTCCTTCGATTCTATCGCTAACTTGGAAAGCAAGAAATCTATTAGTTTTTCAAGGTATACATATATCAGCCGAAAATATTCTAAAGGATGCAGAGTCTGATTTGGCATGCTGGAAAGAAGCACGAGTTAAACCAGACCGGCTTATTGAACAAATATGTACGAAAAATACAAGGTCTGATAGACTTTTGTGTCGGATAGATGGCTCTTGGAAGCAATCAGATCTCACTTCCGATCTAGGATGGATGTGTCAAGATAGGGTTAAATCGGTATTAGTAGTTGGAGAAAAATGTTATCGACGAAGTCTTTCACCTTTGCACTCAGAGATGGAAGCACTGCTGTGGGCAATGGAAGAACTTCATATCAGAGGATTAGATTGCCAGATGTTCGAAACGGATTGTGTAGAGCTTTTCAACTTCATTCAGAACCCGAACGACTAGCCATCATTTTTAACGCACATCCAAGAGTTCAAACGTCCCTGTGAACATTACCCAGATTTCTCCCGTTCTACAATACCAAGTACGATGAATTAACAAGCAGATTGTTTGGCCTGAGGATCCAAAACTTTTTTTAGTGACTATACTTTTGTAGATTCTATTCCTCCGAGTTGGGTTACCAATTTCGGAGTGACTTTCTGATTAATGTGTGGTTGACAAAAAAAATATCACAAACATTAAAATGATTTTTAAAGGTCTAGAAATTAAAATTTTTAGGTTTAGATATGGTACAATTTGCATTAAAAGTTCAGTTTAGAATTTTAAAATTTACTTTTTGGGTTTAGAGATTAGTTTTAAAGATAATATTTAGATTTAGTGCATGGTTGACAAGAGATTGTACGGGCTGTAAAAGTAGAAAATAACTTACAACTTAAAATTCAAACCATCATGCATTTGTTGTCCATTTTTTCTCACGGCTCAAAATTTGTTATGTATTTTTTTGTCGTAACTTAGTTGTTTTCCAAAGGCATGTTTTTGCCTCTATAAAAGGGTATAGCCCTTTTTTATTTAATTTATGCTTCTATGTTTTTTAACGATCCTCTTTTCTTTTTCGGTTTAAAACAAATATCCTAAGTAATTATCATATATTTTTATGTAGTATCTTTATTTAATTTATGCTATATATATATAAAAATATATATAAATAAATATATAAATTATGATAATTAAGTAGGATATATATATATATTTATATATATCTATATATATATATATATATGCAAATTCTATTAATTTTGACCTATATAGAAATAGTATTATATATTTGTTGTTAACATAAATAATAATATATTTTTCAATACATTTTATGTCACACATTTTGTAATAGAATTATATATGTGATGCTTATAAATATTTTTACATATATATTTACCACAAAATATACATTTTACATAAATATTATTAAATTAGTTTTTTCAAAAATAATATGATAGATAATTATTTTTGAACATACATCTAACACTTACTAGTTGTACTTTAAACTGAAATTGGGGATGATTAGTTATGGTTCTAGTTTTACTTTCTGGGCTGTAAAATTTAAGCTGTGGAAATTTATGTTGTAGATGTGGGATCTTTGCTGTCAGTTTAATAAAATGAAAGTGTGATTCGTAAGTATTAAGTATGTGTTGTAAATTGATATATTTTATCACTTAAGTTAAAAATGATTTTTTTAATATTGAAAGAAGAGTATTTTTCTTGTAAACAGAAAATAATACTTAAGATCTATGTACTTTTCTCAAAAATCGACATGTATTAGGCAAAACAAAAATATTACAATAAGATAAGCAAGTTAATAATTGAATTACGGCAGACAAAAAATATTTGAGAGGAGAGATATCGATCACAGAAAGGAAAATTCACAAAGCACTGTTTTAGATGCTTTTGGATTTTGGATTTCTAAAGCAAAAAACAAATAATATTTTTTTTGTTGACTGTAGCTTTTAATTAACCGTCTAAAGTCTGACTGGTGAAGTTTGGAGCCGTAAAAAGATTAAAGTGCTCTCTAAAGCTTCTACCGACGATGCCAATCACGCTCATTGTTACAACAAAATATCACAGATATAATAAATACGTCTACAACCCAAATTTTACATTAGTTATTTTACAGCTACAATGTGACCAATCAACCATTTAATTTTTCATATTTTTGAGAAAACATCGTATTAGTAGTATTTTGAAAGAAAATAAAACTTGTGTTCGTGCAACTGTAAAACTAATTATTTTAGTGGTTCTTTGATAATTGCATAAAAATATAGCTTGAATTAGAAACAAATATACTAAATTTGAACTATTTTATAGTCAAATTTTCTCAAAGACCACCAAAAACGTTTTTGAGACAAATCTACCACACATTCTTGAAATGGACAATTATAAAATTTCATAAATTTTATTCTCAAAATACCACAAACCCTATAAAAGAGATTTAAGAGCCATATATTATCTTTTAAGGCCTGTGTTAAATATTTTGTATTTAATGTTTAAGTTAGAGATTCAAGGTTTAAGTATTTCCCGTTTAGAGTTTGTTTTTGTCAACTACACATTAATCAGAAAATTCCACCGAAGTTGGTTATCCAATTCGAAAGAGAGAAATCTAGAAATAAATAATCATGAAAAATAATATGAGAACCTCAAACTAGACAATATATTTGTGCATTCGCAGTTCGTAACATGATAAATGAGAAGTCTAAAAAATTGTCCACGCAAGACCGATTCAGCCATTAAACATGTGACACTTTAGCTTCAGGCCACCTGTTAGTATAAAACTTTTGACGCCACAGTCCTATAGTTCTTGTCCGGTGCTTAGGGGATAGATGATTTCTTAATCTCTCAACGTGGGTTCAAACATTCCTGTTACTATTTTGTATTAGGATTTTTTGCTTTATTGGCAGTCAAGTTTCACGTGACATGTTTTTTCTTAGCTAACTAAATTTTTATTGACTTTTTTGTATTACCCATTTTATTATGTGTACATTTGAAATAATACAAATATTGTCTATAATAAAAAGTAAGACACAATTTAAAATTATGATTTAGCCACTAAATATACTGGTTCAGCCCTGTTAAGCCCTGTACGAGCTGAAAGTATTGAATTAGCATATATAGGACTGACCAATCATTCAGGCTTTGAATAATATTGGTAAGTTCCGCACAGTTTGCTTGTAAAGGTTGACAATTGATTCGTCTGTTATATAGTTTTTACAACGTCCATAGAAGAGCTTTCATTACTTAATATAATCGTGAGAGACTTCGCTGATGTCATTCTTCTCCAAACAAGATTACTCTATTATCTAAATATTGGCACGTCCGATGACATCCAGAAGTGGAGTCAGACTATTTCAAAGAACCATCTAAGCGACACGTTAAATCATCTAAAATTGTAGTCACCACAAGTAACCCTTTCTCCTCAGAGAATGTTAGACTTGCGTCTCTGTCCAGGCTATAAAATCAGTCGTTGCATTCCTTTGAATTTCATCAAGTTCTAATTGTACCAGTTTGGGTTTAGAGTTTTAGTTTTGATGATTTAAGTTTATGTTTCATTTTGTTGTATTTTGTTTTGGAAGTTCTTCACATTAATGTTACTTTTATTAAAATAAAACTTGAGATGATACATTTGCAAAAAAAAATTTTCTAGTGGTATGTTTGAAAATTTTGTTTTATCGTAAATTAAATTCAGAACATAATTAACTTTTGAAATAAGGTCTTCTATATTATAGTTCTCCTTCTCTTCTATTATATCAGACTAGTCCAATACCCGTGCGTACGTGCATATATGTTTATACATATTTTATAATAGGTTTTTATTATTTTTATAAATGTTTAATCAAAATACTTTTTATTTAATTTTCAAGAAAGAATAATTTATGTGTTTCAAGTTTAAAAAGTTTACTAGAATCTCAATTTTTATTCAATAACTATTGTAGTTTTGCAAATATATAGAGATGTCAATTTGGGCGGTTGCCCGCGGGCTTGGTCTAAGTAGCCCTGATGCGGGGCGGGATTGGACATTCAAAAAAAAGTCTAAATTTTTGCGGGCCAAACAGGCACTGTCCACGAGGTCTGCGGGACTAGTGCGGGCCAACTGCTGCGGGTTTGCGGGCTGCAAATAGACCACTCAACAATTCTTTTCTCTTCCGAAATCTCTCAGTTTTTCCGGTAGATAGACTCGTAATAATGCTCAAAGGAACAATTTCAAGACTTGAATATCGTCTTCTTTCGTTGGAGCTAGTGAAACGAAACGAACACTATTATTGTGAAAACGAGATTCATGAAGTATTCTGCAATAACTTTCAATCTTTGTTACTTTCCCGAGAAAATATTCTGCAATAACTTTTTCTAACGAATATGTATTTTTCTTAAAGAGAATGATTATAAAATGTGATTAAAGTATATCTTGATGAACCGTATAGACACAACAAATTTTGAGAGTTTTGACATCCAACAGTATTTTCAAAAACACTCTCGTAGATTTTGTGAGTTATATATCTTCGATGACATGCGATGTACTTAATACCCCTATCACGACTGTAGCTTCGGAGTCCTCTTTTAGCATTGGATCTCGCGTCCTCAACAAGTACAGAATTTCGCATCCTCATTTAGCATTGAATTTTATTTCATGAATAATTTCTTTTGATTTAGATATGGTTTAACTCTTGCATATTGATGATAATTTGTTTTATATGCTTCTGGATTAGACATTTTCTGAATTTTATTTTCTGTAATTGTTGTTTTGAAAGTCAGTTTTTTAAGACTCTCTAATAAGTTATTTTGAACCGCTTCCCCTATGTACGGTCTTTCACCGGCCCCACTGTCGCGGTATACCCACAAATCGACATTTCCGGAAACCCATGGCTATGTCGATCACACAACGTGCAAAATTCTTCCTTGATTTGTCACCTAGGCTAGCTAGCTCACTGCCCGCCCACCAAGTCTAAGATTACTTCCACTCGTGATCTCCTTTTTCACCCCAGTGTCAAGTCTTATCCTACTATCCATCACACTTTTTAACTATATCACTCACTACAATCATCATGTGAAACAATCAATGGTGATATCATCTATTAATCCTAATTTCAATTTAACACGAAAAAAATCAATTCACGGAAGACCCAATCAGACTCGATTCATATAGACTCAATCATGTTCCGGTTCTAGCCTAACGACGATATATACGTAGTATGTGTCATGATTTTTTTGAGAAAACATTTATCACAAAAAGAAACGACACCTAGGAAGAATATTTGAGGTATGCTTTTGAGAGTGATATGTGATACTATTATTAAGTGACATGGTAATGCTATTTGTTACACTAGCCTATTTTAGTTCTACTTCTTTTATTTAACCGCTTTATCAAATCACTGGTTTGGTTATAAACAATTCTTGTGATGTAGTCCTTGCCACTGTCGTAAGGTTACCAGTTAGTGCAATCACCCCCGTATCCTCTATTTATTTTACTAATGATTTTTTTATTTTACTATTTTCTAGTTAAAACTTAAATATTCACCATAATGGATTAAGTGTTATTTGTTCCTCCACAATATGATGTTATTTGTTACTAATGAATTTGACTTTCGTTCTTGCCAATATTAGCTACAATGGATAAAGTATTATTTTACGCTCCATATATTTAAATTGCAAATCAATCTACTAAATGGTATTCAAACCGTAATATAGCCTTCTTGAAATTTCAAACCAGAAACTAATAATCTTTATATCAATCTATAGTAGCAATTAAACTCAATTTCATATTGAAACTTCAAAGCCAATCGACAATAAAAAGAAATCTAAGAAACTTTATAACGAAATGGAGGGTGCTACTACAATTTAAATACAACTTGGTGGCTTGACTTGCAAATTAGGCATATGGAGGAAAAATTGCAAAAAAATTGCAAAAAATTGCAAAAAGATTTTTGCAGAAAATCCTAAAATAATTACTAAGATCATGGAAAATGCATGAAAACTAAATTTTTACATAAACAGAGCTTTATCATTTTTGAGGCGACATAAAAATATATTTGCAGACAGAGCTGCTCACGAATCCATCTTAACACGAATTGAAAAAATATTTATCGCTCTCATTGTCGATTCAAGCAAAAAATAGTGTACTTTTAATTTTCCAAAAAAATTATATTTTGGATACAAATAAAGGAACAATAAAAAATACTAATGATAATAGTTTACAATTACACTTTTATTGACTAATTATTAAACACTTAATTATTTATGATTAAACTAAAACATCAAAAAAAATAGAATTTCAAAAGTTTGCTTAATAAATAGGGTCTTATTTGTCCAATTGTGTGTGATGAGGTAGTACTCTCATGGAGAGCGTTGGCCACACATTCATTTATATGATTTTTTAAAAATCCATGTTGTTTCATTTTATCAGAACTGTTCATGCTTCTATACACTATTTAAAGTAATATAGTTTATCATTATTAATATTCTCTTCTTCCGTTTCGGGCTAAAACATTTTTTATATATTAAAATTATTCTTTAGGGCAAAAAAACCAAATAAGTAACATGTGACTAAAAACCGTAAAATGATACTCCTTCCAATATCAAAAGGTTGATTTTATAGAAATTTAGCCTAGATTAAGAATATAATAAATTTATACTATCAATTCTATTATTCACTCTTACTAAACATTTTCTATTAACTATCAACAAGTAGAATTTATTCAATTAAAAGTTCTCAATTAATAATTATTGAAACTCGTTGGAAAAAGTAATTAATAAAACTTACAATCGATTAATGGAAAATGCATAAATATCTAGAATAATCAACTTTTTGGAACAAGGAAAACTTTTAACATTTTAAAACAAAAACAAAAATTTAATAAATAATTTTAACATCTAAAAGAATCTAGAAAATAACTTTTTCGCGGATGAGGTGAATATTTAGAATTATTAACACTTTAAATACTAAAAAATGTTGAAAAAAACAATTAAAGCTTTATTTTCGCTCAATAATATTTTTTATTGTTTTAACGTTAAAAAACCATCAATGAAAAGCTATATTTTTCCCTCTCTTCCTTCACCTCTCATTCTCAAGTCTCTTCTTCTTCGTAGAAATAAGCGATTCTTAAATCTTCAAATCATCTATCCATTGTTTCAGTAATTGCTAATACAAGGTACAGTTTGTATGATCTCGCTAACTCTTGTTCTCTAGTCCTACTTTTCTATTGTTCGATTTAATCATTCAATACTTCAATTATCAAAGTTGAATCTTGTAATTTCTTCTTTTTCGTTCAACAATGATTTCAGAAATGGAAGACACTATGGAAGAGACTAATGTCGAACACCGAATAATCTCCACCGCCAGTGATGCTACCGTGCGACTGTTGTTGATGAGATCAGATAGAGATGAGATTGTTGTGCACGATGAATTCAATGGAGCTTTGTTTAGTGGAGCTGTTTTTAATCTTGCAACGACAATCATTGGTGCTGGTATTATGGCTTTGCCCGCCACAATGAAGATCCTCGGACTTGTACCTGGAATTTTAATGATCATTTTGATGGCTTTCTTGACCGATACGACCATCGAGTTCTTGCTTAGGTTTAGTAGAATAGGGAGAAAAAGATCCTACAGTGGTTTGATGGAGGATTCTTTCGGCCAAATCGGAAGGATTATGTTACAAGTCTCTGTTCTTGTTAGCAACATTGGAGTTTTAATTGTTTACATGATCATCATCGGTACTAATCTAAATCTTTATTTGATCATTTGACGTTTTAGATTCGATTCACGATGGTTTTCTATTAAAACTTGAAGGCGATGTTATGGCTGGAAAGAATGAATATGGAATCCACCATGATGGTATGCTTGAAGGATGGTTTGGGAAACATTGGTGGAACACAAGAACTTTTGTTCTACTTATTACAACTCTCTTTGTGTTTGCACCATTGACATTCTTCAAGCATATTGGTTAGTATGATCTCAATTAAGTACTTTTTAGATAACTCAACGGATAACGAACATATATGAAGAAGTTCTTATTAATACGATTTTTGTTTGCTTCATGACCTATGTATCATAATCGCTGATGCTTCCTTACAGATTCTTTGAGGTTTACATCTGCCATATCAATTGCTCTTGCAGTTGTTTTTCTCGTTATTACCGCAGGAATTACAATTATAAAGTTGTTCACTAATGGTTTAATGATGCCGAGACTTTTACCTAATGTTATTGACTTGGCCTCCTTCTGGAAACTCTTCACGGTTGTTCCGGTGCTTGTCAATGCATACATTTGTCATTATAACGGTAGGTATATGCAAAATTATTCTTGTTCCCGCTAATTATAGATTGAAGAATCAACCAAAAGAGCTCAAATTTCAATTTGGTTTTCTATTTAGTTCACAATATACACAACGAACTAGCAGACGCCTCTCAAATCAGGCCCGTTGTTCGTTCAGCTCTCACTCTGTGTTCTTTCGTTTACATAATGACTAGCTTATTCGGATACCTATTGTTTGGTGATGGTACACTTGATGACGTTCTTGCAAATTTTGACACCGATCTTGGGATTCCTTTTGGTTCTATACTAAATGATGCAGTCAGGTTCAGCTATGTAGCTCATCTTATGCTTGTGTTCCCCATTGTCTTCTATCCTTTGCGGGTTAACATCGACGGTCTCTTATTTCCTACGGCTCCATCACTTACTTCTTCTAGTATGAGATTTGGCTCTATTACTACTTGTCTCATTGCTATAATCTTTTTGGGTGCAAACTTCATTCCAAGCATTTGGTATGCTTTCCAGTTTACCGGAGCAACCGCTTCTGTCTGCCTCGGTTTCATATTTCCAGCTGTTGTTATCTTAAAGTAAGGTTTATTTGTCGTGAAGTTTCCATGTAAAAGAGATTTTTTGTGTAACCTAGTTCATTTCTTGTCTTCTTTCAGGGATCGTCATTACCAAGCAACAAATAGGGACAAGATTGTAGCGATTTTCATGATCTTTCTCGCATTTTTCTCAAATGCAATCGCCGTCTACAGTGATGCTTACACCTTATTCAAAAAGAAAATATCTCCATTTTCATTATGAAAGTATTTACAGTATTTTAAAAAGTATGATGAATAGTAATAGAACTGTAGTATTGTAAATGTTTATAGAGATATATCACTTTTTGTTTTAGACTCAACATTGTTAAACTTGAGAATGTTAGATGTTCATGTAATCAGTAATATAATTTGTGGTAACACAATCTATTTAAATATTATATGAAATATCACATACTTATGTGACGGTTTATGGTGCGTTGTCGATGACAAGTTGTGTTCAGGGGAGCTATCGACGCTTCTTTCGTTAAATTCAGCAATAAATAGACTCACTAAAATTGCCTATTTACATATCAACGCCATTATATAGTTATAGCTTAAAACATTAATCAAATATCCTATTTTTAAAAATATATTTATGTATCATCTTTTAAAATAAAATTGACCCATAATTAGCATCTTTTTAATAGAAAGAAGTTAGAACCCTTATCAACATAGTTCTCATAATTTTAACTATAAATATCTTTTATTTCATGTTCTTTACGACCTTTGTGTTTGATATACTTATTTAAGATCAACTTTTGTTAGATTCATGTTTGGTTACGGAGAAAAATATGAACATTTTAATTTTTGGATTTCAAAAAAGGTGGGATGTTTGAAGTACTTATGTTAATTTATTTTTCTGATGGACGATAAGTTTGCTGATGTTTTTATTGACCTAGAAAAAAAAATATTTCTTGTTCTGACATCGATTTTTTCCATAAATTATCTTACAGTTTCATACATAATTCTAGTAGTAGTATAAGTTTCTTTTGTGTTTAAAAGATCTGTTTTGTCGTGCAGGGAGTTTTGAAGCATTTGGATCAAAATCTCTAATACTCTCAATTGTTAGATGAGAGTCCAAAATATTCATCTTATATAAGAAGAATACCCACATTCGAGACACTTCTTTTCTTTGCAGAATTAAACAAACACAATTAGAGTGGTAAGTGGATGTCGCTACTCCGCATAACATGTCTAAAAAAGAAGAAAGAGTCTTAGTTCAATGTTTAGAGATGGCTCACATTTTTGTATTATATTGTAATATGTGTCCACGAAATATTTTCCTTCACTTTTTCTAACATGTACTCGTAAGAGTACAACATCTTAAAACCATCTTATGGACTGCCACACACGTGAATAACAACTTGTTTTTTCCCTCTCAATGAGGTTCAATATGATATTTCCACACAAAGTTTTCTTTGAACCAGACTGATGATATTTTTTGGAGCTCGGGGCTCGAATGCCCTAGATAATCTTCATTCAATATAGAGTCAACTAATCGTGGTGTGCATTTCCTTCTATTACCCATATTCAAACTAGTCTAATAACATGTATGCTTCTTCCTTTATACTCTAACCAAGAAACAAGTTAAATTTTAAGCTATCTAACTTGTAAATACCATTCACAACCTTCATGTACTTCCTCGCCCTTTAGCACATATCGATTGTATCCACAGTTGACTATAATGACCCCAAGACACTTCTACTGTGATGCTCTATCAACTAAATCTAGCACTAGTAGCTTAATTTCAAATTCTTGATTTAGTTCCAGCCCCATACTATCTTCCCATCCATCCACAAATCGACTTTCTTTTGTAACACTTGTTGAAGGTTTCTCTGTTGTTCTAAACATGATGATAGTGCGTCTATTTCATAACTATTGTTCTTTCTACTCTCTGTTTTCTCTGTTTTTCGAAGCAGGGCAACTTGGTTATTGATCATGTAATTAAAAAAGATGATATCTCATGTACATCAAAAAGAATGCTAGTTTTGAGTACTAATTGTGTCGTGTGTTGTTTTATCTTAATATGATAGGGACACAAACACATATCTTTTCTTCCGGTTCCATACTTGGTATAAGGTCTCTTTGACTGACTATTTGATGTGAATGTTAGATATACATTGACTTTGATTTAATTATGCCTTATATATGGCATGCTCATATGTTTCGGTCTGTATGGTTTGCAATATATCCACCCAGAAGTACTATAAAATCCAAGTTATGCCCTGCGAAATAAACCGTGTAAAAAGACCACAACTTATTCATATTTTATACTCAAAAGAGAAGATTATTTTTACAATTATAAACTCAAAAACACACATGAGGTTTCTACTTTTCAATTGGTAAGACTAATGGTAGAATCTTATCTTTACGTTATAGATGTGTGAATGTATATAAATCCTCTAATAACCACGACTTTGAATTGTGTTTCTTGCAATATATAAATGCAACAGACAATGGACATATGAACCATGTATGCAAGTTGTTCACCTAGTAGCCAGTTTTGATATTTTTGAAATTAACTTTAACATTACCAGTGGCACGGGCGACATCAACCAAAACCTGGTATACACCATCTTCTCTACAAATTTCCATCCATTTTCGTACACACATCAAAACACACATCAATCTTATATTGTCAATAATAGTTAAAATAATTGTTCTGTCCCTCGCCCTTTTAGTATATGCTTTCATTTGATCAAGAAATATATTTTAATTTAACATTTTATAAGGTTTTAAAAAATTGAAGTAAAATGAATAAAAATTATCATCTAATGTTTTGAAAGGCCTCATTGAAAACAATATTTTTAGTTGTTCTTTGTTGTTTTCAATCTTTGTATGTGATTAGAATCTTCCAGCCAAATCTTGATTGAACACTAGAAAGTTCATCATATAGATAACCATGTTATAAAACATGCTTACAAATAAGAGACTATCAACTCTAAAGGGTTAGTATAACATACGTTTTCTAAAAAAATAAAAAAATATTGATTAAAAAAAAATAAAAACACTAGGCACAAAGATGAATATAGTGATACAATAAAACATGCTCCCATTTAGGTGAACAATGTAATAAAAATACAAGGAAAGATGACAAAAAGAGTAAATGTATTATCCGTATATGTACAAGTCAATCAAATAAATGTATATTTACTCTATGTTATCTAATCAATAAGTACAAAAAATTCCATGTGACACAAACCAAAAGAAAGACTGGTATGCCGAACATTTTATAATCAATATGTACAACAAAGTTGATGAGATAAAAATAGAAACAATGAAAGATCATAGTCACTTAGCTTAACGTGCATATGAAGTAACTGAAGTTGGCATAAACAATCACTTTAATAGACGAGTTTCTGTTTCAAAAGTTGAAAGAAGATAAAAGGAAAATTGGTGAAATAATTGACTCGTCAATGGTTATGATGAATGAGAAGAATCGTCAAAGCTTTTATCGATTTTGATTGATTCGTAAATAACTTAATAAGTAAACAACTACAAAGAGTAGAGTAACGCAAAAAATAGAGTTCAGATAACAAATGTTGCAAAAAGACATTTTAAAAAGAGGTATCATGAAGAAAATAAAAAAATTCAAGAAAATGCGAATAACTGAAATGTTTTCGAGTTCGTAAATTGATATTTTACTTTGGGCTTGGTAAAATAGACGAACACGAAATCCAAATTCAAAAAAAAACCATAATCTGAATCGACTAGTAAAACAACAAGAATGAATATCGATAAACGGTATTTTGTGTATTGGGTATATACTAGTAGATAATAATGATGCATTAGAGGATAAAATGGCATCACAACCCATTATCAAACTAAAGAATTGATGTGTACATATTTTCATGCATATTTAGGTGCATTTTAGTTATGTTTTTGTTATTTTTGGATTATTAATATTGCATTATATCCTTAGAATTCATCTAGTTTAAATTTAGAGTCTAGTCTTAGAATTTGTTGCATTTGCATACATCTTTTTTAACATTTGTAGGTGAAGCTTTGGAGTGGGTCTATGGGGAACTTGATAGATGGATTCAAGGTGGTTTTGAAATTAAGAATCAAGGAAAGGAGTAGCTAGTTGCATGGGGGAAAGGAAGAACAAAATGTGTAATCAAAAGAGGATAAGAAGAAGCAAGAGGCTGCACATACGGCTCACTATCGACCAACTGGTCGATAGTGGCCAAAATGGAACAGATAGTGGACAACATGGGACAATTTTCTACCAATGGAAGCTACTTTCAGTCATGACACTCGGTAGTGAGGAGAATGGGACCGATAGTGGCTTGCATCTGAGCCAAAAGTGGCCACATGTAAAAATAGATTCTCCACATGTAAAAATAGATTCTCTTAGCCTTCAAGAACATATCTTGGTAACTCTTATCAACTTTTCTTATCTTTTTCTTTTTCTTTTTTTGCAAGATTAAATATAATACAATGAATCTTTTAACTAAAAATTTGTCATTCTCCTTTCTATTTCTCTATTTTATTTTCTACATCTAAGGTTATGGAAGCTCAAAGACCCAAACTTTGTCTTTGGAGAATCTTAGTGAGTAGATCTCTTAAGGATCTTGAATTGTTGTAGGCTAGGATTAGTTCTAGGCGGGTAATGGATGATTAGGATCGATTTGGCATAGATTCCTACTACATTTTGTTACTTTTTTTGAAAGTTTATTGCTTTCTCATTGACGCCTAGAAAGTGTTCGATGAAATGTTTGAGAGAACAAAGTCTAAGTTTTTCATCTTGGCCCGTGAGATTGGATGTACCTAGGTGTTAAATGACTAAAAGGGCCTATAGATTACCATCACTTATATGTTTAGATATGCAAAAAGCGAGAGTTGAGCTTTGTAATGTGTAAGGGTGAACAGATTTTCGCCATGAGAGTGGGTAGATCGATTAAGGAGCGATCCTTGGTCTAGGAATATCTTTAATCCTCTATTAAAGCCTTGTCAAAGTCGATTATAGTTCTAGACCAAACTCAAACCAATTGCTATGTCTCAAGATTCGATCTTTTTTAGAGTTTGCACTTAAGGTTTATCTCTTTATTGCATTTTACTTATAACTTGCTTTCATATTGTCTTTATTTATGCAATTTCATTATGTTCATTTACGTTTATGCTTAGATTTAGTTGAGACTTGTGACACCCCATCTAAATCGACTTCCCTAGACTAGGATCTTTAGTGTTTTCTCCTTGTTTAGGTTCTTGCTATTAAATCCTCTAAATCCTTTGGACGATACCTTAAGTACTACAACTCGACACTGTTCTCTTGCATGAACAATATAATTTTAGCTTTTGGTTTATAAGTTCATGATTACCCTTTGGATGCTAAAATAGTCAATGTCAAGGTTTAACGCCGATGTCGTTGGATTTAGGATTTAGCTAGAATCTTTAGAGTGATTTCTAAATTTCAAAGCACTAGGTTTTATTTTTTTTTGCTTATTTCATCAAAGTTCTAAATCTCTTTTATTATTTTTCTTTGATTTGTGAAGGTACATGATAACAAGTTCTAAAAGTGAACCAAATACAAGACTTCTTGACAATGATCCTACTAACATAAAAAGACCAAACTCAAAACAAAGAAAATCTAGAGAAAGAAAATCCCATCTACATAGATTGGAAATGAATCAAGAAATTCGATGGTCATGAGGACTAAGCTAATCACCCAATTCACCCACCTAGAGGAGAAACAAGGATTGGTGATGCAATGAGCCATTCAAAAATGGCAAAAGACTGGGGATAAGGCCTCCACCAATCCGCAACAACAACCTTTAAATAAAGTCTAGCTTGATTAATATGCTGAAAAGTGCTCCTTTGTTTGGTCTAGCATTGGAGAATCCTCGTGAGAATTTGGATAAATTTGAGAGATGGTATGGAACGGTGAAGATAAATGGAGTGGCGGAGGATGCGAATAAATTGACTTTGTTTCCATTCTCTTAAGGAGACAAAGCCTCACAATGGGAGAAGAGTGTTGTTACATCTTCAATCAAAACTTGGGATGAGTGCATGAAAAGTTTCTTGGAAAAATTCTTCTCACCACAAAGAACGACAAAAATAAGTAAATAGATCTCCACTTTCAAGCAAAGAGGAGTAGAATCACTATATGAAGCTTGGAAGCATTTCAATTGATATAATAGAATTTTCCACCATCCTGGGATTACTACAAGCACCTGTTTCAAATATTCCATAGAGGAATCCATGAGAAGTTCCATCTAGCTTTGAATACCGCTTCAATGCGAAGTTTTGCTAGTCTCTCCGTAGAACAAGGGGGGAAAACTTATTGAGAATTTGGATCAAAGCGACCATTGTGATGAAAAATATTATGATAGAATGGTAAGAGGTGCGAGATCAAAGGAGGACATGATCAAAGAGCTTAATGACAAGCTTGATATGCTCATTTTCCAAACAAAAAGAAGTGTTCATTTTGTTGAAACCAAATGTGAAGGAGGACAAGATGGTGACAACCAAGAAGAAGTGAGCTAAATCCAAGGAGGGTACTACCAAAATCCCTTCAACCAAGGATACAAGCCATACAACAACAATATGTCCAACAAAAGCACATATGTGGAGAACTAACAAGATCAAGTCTACCCGCCCAAGACTAATCAACAAGGGTACCAATACCGTCCAAAACAAGGCTTCTACCAAAAGCCTCAACAACAACCCGATCCTCCAAAAGAAGAAGAGAATCGCGTTATCCTTAAGAAGCTAGTTGAAGGGCAAAATGAAACTAAGGCCGAGCTCGAAAAGAGATTTGGAGAAATTAATGCGAAGATGGAAGCTTTTTACCGAGACATGAACATTAAGCATGATACTCTAGCTTCACATGTGAAGGTCATTATTTCAAAACTACAACCAGTTATTTAGGATAAAAAGGAAAGGTTGTAGCCAAAGAGAAAGGAGGATCAAGCAAGGACTATTGCAATGTTCTCTTGGAAGAAATCAACAATGATCCTAGGCCATGGGAATATATTGCCTTTACTCTTAAAGAGGAAGAGATCAATAATGATTTCGAAAGAATTTTTTTAAATCCTATTGATGAGGAATTTGATGATGAATTTGGAGTTGAATTGTTTGGAAATCCTCTTGAGAAGGAAGTTCATACAGAATCTAGACTAGATTTTGATGTGCCTAGTTCTCCCAATCGAGAGGAGTTTGAAAAGAAAGACACTCCACCGCGTGAAGGAGATATCAATTTTGATAAGAAGAAGAAAGGCCCTTTGTTTGAGGATAAGGCTATTAAAGAAAATATGGTTAAGGAAGATATGAAGGAAGAAAACTTCAAGAAAGAGAAAAAGAAGAAAGTGATGTCTCAAGGGATGCAGTATTTGAAAAGAAAGATGAAGAACCAAAGATTCATAAAAATATGCCTAGTGAGACGAATATGAGTGAGAAGAAATTACTTTCTTGAACTTAGCGGCTCTTAATACCAAGCTACCATATCCTCAACATTTCAAGAAGGAAACTTTGGGACTACATTATAGAAAGATGAAACGAGATGATGACTTATACATTCCACAAGAATGGTATGAGGAAGCTAGGACTGACGAAATAGTTAAGGCAAGGCTAGAGAAAATTTTGGCTATGATTGACAAGGTAGAGAAGGTATTGCAAGCTAAAGGCATTGCAACAACTAGAGCAATTGAGAAGGTATTAGAAAATAGCGAACATGAGGAAAGATTCGTTATACCTTGTGCTCTCAAAGATTACCAATTTGAATGTGATTTCTCTAGACCGTGTAAAGAAACTTGGTTTACAATATTAAATCAAGAAAGGAGCTAACCCCATTCTCTTGGGAGATGCCACAAGGAAAGTTCCAACGGGAAGGTTGGAAAACATGGAGCTAAGGATCGAAAGCACCTTTATGAAGAGTAATTTGGTTACGATGCACACTAAGTCAAATTAACCTAAGTTCCCAAGCATCCTTGGAACTCTTTTCTTGTTAAGCATCAGTGATATAATCGATTTTGAAGCCAAGGTAATGTTTTTGAAGAAAGTTGATAAAGGAACATCTTATCCTATGCTCGATCTCGACAAGAATATTAGATATTGTGGAACAATGTACCAAAAAGGAGCTAAGCCAAATGGTAGACCCCATGAGGTAAAGGGTTTTAAGAATTTTCGAAAAGATGAAGTTTGGGATTGGTTTTATGATGAAGGATCCAAAATGGAATTGGCCTATGAAAACCCGACCATAATGGAAGAACCGCCAATTACTAAATTGAAAAACTATAAGGCTAGCTAGAACCCCAATTTTTACAAAAGTAAAGGGGTAAAGAACTTCTTCAAGATCAAAGAATGGGACATGAGGAAAGAACCAAGGGGACCAAACCATGATGAGGTTGTCGTTGACTCCACTAACTAAATAAGGGTAGTAAGGTCAAGCCAAAGACCTTAAACAAGCGCACTTGAGAGAAAATCTCAAGAGTATCCTTCGTAAATATTCTCATTTTCAATGCTTTAGGTCTTTAAATTTTAATATTGATGATTATGTATTTAAACATTATTGTTTCAAAGCCATTCTTTTTTGTTCTAAGATAAGGTTCTAAATGAGAACCATTCGAAGCAAGAATCAAATGCCAAGAAGGAATGTGGAATTGGCGTTTCAAATGAACAAAGTGGCTCAACACTTAGAAAAAATTCATTTGGCTAAGATATGTTCTCTAATTCAAGTATTTAATTTTCACTTCACTATTTTAAAAGTGTTTCAAGAGTCATTTTGCAAATGCTTGATTTCAGAAAACCTAATCTTTTGGATTTAGTTACAAACCTTTGGTTGTAATATTCCAAAACTAAAAATTTTTCCCACAAATTTTTAAATTCTAATTTAAGGTTGCTTAAGTTAGATTTTTGCAATTTGGTTATGAAAGTATTCTTTAAAGACTATTTTGCAATTCTAAAGTTACAACCAACTTGAACACTCCACCATCATTTGCACATGCTAATTGAAAAAGCAAGGTCTCTCTCCTTTAGCTTGAGAAATCGACATCCATAGTTTTCAAAAGCTACATTTCTTGTTCTTTATATTTTGAGAGAGATTCGAGAAATCTTTCAAGTTCAATTCTCCTTTCAATTGTATTTCAAGCTATCTAATTCTCATAATCTTCATCACATCAAGGAATCAAAGTATGAAACAAAAATTTCTCGTCTCTTGGATGAAATTTTCGATTTTGTTCATAAGAGGTAAAAACAATGTCGCTTGTGAGATATCTTAGTAGATTATGTATAGTTTTTGTGTTTTCATGCATTAAATCTTCTTGAAAACAACTACAAGAGCTTAAATTGTGGATTGTTCTTCTTGATGAATAGTGCTAAAGAAAAGTGTTCTTGAAGAAATTTTGTGGAAACCATGAAGAATTCAAGGAATTTACAGTTTTGTAAACTTTTCCTTTATGCTTAAATTTTTCGGTCTTGATATGCTAAAGGAAGAGACTTTTGAATCTTTCTTTTACTTGCCATTCTATTGTTATTTTAGCATGATGCTTCTTTCATTTGTTCTTTACCGTAAAAAGCCTTGAGTTTTGTTCCTTGCTATTGAATTTGGATAAATTATATTAAGTGCACACTTATCCCAATTTAAGAAAAGTCTTTCAAAAGTTTAACTTGAACATTCTCTTGACAATATTTTGAAGCATCTCATGTATAACATTTCATCATTCGGTAACTTGTGAAAATCTTGAAAATGCTATCTTGGTAATATTTTAAATCATCTCATGCATAACATTTCATCATTCGATAACTTGTAAAAATCTTGAAAATGCTAAGTGTTAAACCAATTGATGGCCGATAATTTTAGGAACATTTGGAAGAAATTTTTCGCCTCATTTGCATTCATTTGGTATAGCATTTAGCTTGAATGTTTTGGTTAGGGAAGTTTCTAAAAATCAAAAATTGGATTGTCTTGTTCTTTAAAGTTTAAAATTGATTTAGAGCTAAACCTTTCTTAAATCATTTCACTCGTTCACTAAAATTTTTGAACACACAATGACTACTAAATTTTGTAGGATCCAAAATGCACTACAAGAAATCACCCAATTTGCAAGGAAAAATTTCGAGGAATATATTTCCTCCCAAATTTGCGACTGTGTTGCGATGAAACTGCTAGGAAAAACATTTTTCTCGCAATTCAGTTGCAAATTTGCGACCAAAATTGGTCCTCGCAAATTTATTGCAAAAACACGACCAATTTTCGAAAAAACACTTTCTTCGCTAATTTGCGAGGCTTTTGCAAGGAAACAGTGAGAGACCACTTGTTACTCGCAAATCAACCGTAAATTTGCGAGGGATTTGCGAGGGTAACTGGTAGTTAGGTACAAATGTTTTCCAGACGAGAACAACTTTTTGCGAGGAAACATTTCCTTGAAAATTAGTAGAAAATTGGTTGCAGATTACTAAAAAAATTTGCACTCGCAATATCCTAGCAAATCCAAAGCAAACAAATTCTATATATACAACTCCACCCTCTCCCATTTCAATCACAACACCAGCGCGAGTTCTGGAGGATGTACAGTCAAGCGACAACGACAACATTATGGTTTAATCAGACGAAGAAGAAGAAGAAGAAGAAGAAGAAGAAGAAGAAGAAGAAGAAGAAGAAGAAGAAGAAGAAGAAGAAGAATTTGATGACGACGAAAACAATTCCATATATGTATCTGATCAAGATGACTCTGATGATGATTGATGTTATGTATTTATGTTTGTATAATTAATGATAAGTCGACGTGTTTGTCAAAAAAAAATTTTAACTTTATTTTTTTCTTGCAATCAATTCTCTTTTGATTTGTTAAGTCCTTAAGAGTCTTCATTCCTTGTTATTTGCAAGAAATTTGAAAATAAATGCATGTTAGTTAATGTGACTACATGCATGGTCTTGGAAGATGAAAATGACTTATAAGAATTTTAAAAGCCATAATTTCGTAAGGCTTACATAAGTAACTAGAGAAGAAAGATATCTTATTAGAATATACTATGCATCACGAAATCTTAAATCCTAAACCCTAAACAATGTTTTTTTTTAAATTTCAGACTTTTGCGAGTAATTTGCAAGGATTCTTCGCAATTTCCTCGCAAACTCTTTGCCCTAAACCCTAAACTCTAAATCTTAAAAACCAATCCCATTGATGCAATAAGGTTTTTATTTTCATTCATATTTCACATTTCAACTACAAATGAAGAAAATTGGATATTATGCATTATGTATGTTAATAAATTCGCTACTCGACCTTATCACATTGATCTCAACAATAACTTTCTAAACAAAACATACAAACCTAAATTTTTTTTAAGGTATGTTATGATGTTATTGCTTTTTTGTATTAAAGATTCTAGACAAATATCTCAATTGAACATAACAATATCATACTTTAAAAATTGTATAACACTAAACCCTGAAAATTATATTTTTTAAATATTTTCATATTTTGCGAGGAAATTGCGAAGAACACTCGCAAATTCCTCGCAAACTTTTGGCGGTCAAATAAATTTTTACAAAACAATTGCATGGACTTTCGAGTGTTCCTCGTAATTTACTCCTAATATTTGCGAGGAATTTTCGAGGAACACTCGCAATCTATAAACTTCTAAAAAATTTTCGCGGAAACCCAAGTGAAATTCTTTCGCGGAAACCCTAAAATTTGCGAGGAATTTTCGAGGAACACTCGCAATTTCCTCGCAAATTTTAAAAAATTCTTATTGGACAGCCCAAAATTGCAAGGAAATTGTGACGAAATTGCGACCGAATAAAATCCTATATATATGCGACCTTACCCTTTCCACTCATTTGCTCAAATCACACAATCTCTATAAACTTCTCTCTCTCTCTCTCTCTCTCATTGGAAGCTCCCATCCTCTAATTTTCATCCAAAAAATGGTTAGTATTTGATTTTATACTTAAAAATTAGTAATTGTTAGCTTCAGGGTATTTAGGCTTTGTAATTAGTATATTTAGGTGGTGTAGATAGAAAATATGTAGATAATCGCCTGAAAAATTATAAAATTACTCTGAATTTGGATTAATTATATTTAAATTTTTTAGAATATATCATTTATGATAAAAACTACAAAATTTATAAAAATTTATTTTGCTCTACTATTGAATATTTTTAATAAACAATTTTAAATAACATTTTACTAAGATATAAAGGCAGAAGATGCATCATACAAGAATTTTCTGCAGCAGTCCTCTAGATCTGCATCGGGCTCCAGTTTGGGATGAGTCCCAGAGACGTTACCATCTAACCGGCAGGCACCGGTGGTCCCGCCACCACGACCACTTGGTATGACCCTGAAGGATATACTTCAAAGTCTGGGTCGGGGTCTTTGCTGCTTCTTCATCCCGACCGACCTCCAGGGACACTTTGGTAATTTGAAGAATTTTATTTGTTTAATTCACATCAAGTATATAGTTTTTTACTAATAAATTAATTTTCTTTGTTTCAGGTTCGACGACGACGAGTCTGTTGTGCAGTCTATCACCAAGATCTTCCAGCGCCACTATTATGTGGCGTACACCAGCTGAACCAAAACTCCTGAGACGGCTGTCCAATGTTGGTATGAGGCATTCATGGTAAGTTTTTAAAATTTATAATGTTTCTCAATTTATTTTAAAATTATTTATTATTTAACATTTACTTTATATTTTTGCAGCAAACATACAACTGGGAGTATGCATACAACGAAAGTGTGCGCGATATGTTTGAGACAAAACTCAAAGCGCGCCTCACAGACCAAGTTGGCCGCTGGAAGAAGAATTGACTGAGAGATTCGGAGTGGAAGCCGATCGGGATGGACTCGGACGAAAATAAAATCCACGAACGAAAAAGAGGTTTCAAAATGCGAAAACATACCTTTCTCGTATGAAACATTGCCTCGGGGTCCTCTCGGTTATCTCCATACAACAACACCAACATACAAATATTAATTTCCATGTACTTCCCTTTGCTTAACAACCCTCTAGATTGAGCCAAAATAATAGAAGAACATGACATCTCTACTAGTTCCTTATTTATCTAACGTGAAGTCTCATCATCGATCTAAGAAAAAGTAACTCATACTTAAACAAGGTCCTAAGCATATTAAACCATCATAAAGCTCAATCCATGTTTTGTTCTTATACTTTAGAGGCTGATTTCTCCACTTTTATAAAGTACAATTTTATCTTTTATATTAGCCCATAGAATCGATTTTCTCCCTACTTATCTAGGATATTGATAGTTCAGATTTTCGCCCGAGAAAACACTGCAAGCGTACAGAAGTACGTTCTAGTGGTTCGGGATCAAATCCACAAAGACCAAAAGTAGCACAAAGAATGTCAGATCAAATAGCAGGGTAAAGCAAAAAAGATGTCTTTTAAGAGATGCAATATATAGAAACTAAGAAAGCAAAGTAGGCAAGCAAGTAACAACGGGGTTGTAATTCAATCAAAAAAATGTTGGGCATTGGATATTTTCAGGGAAACATTTCATTCAAGACTCTAATTATTGATTAGGGAAAATATTTTAGACCATCTTGAAATCAAACACTAATATAGAACTGATCTACTTTCGTAGTATCAATACCCTGTGTATTAGAAACCTCGAGACTAACTTCGGTTGACTCTCGGATTCTTATCATGCATTTTAAACATGTTTGAAATGTTCACAATTCACTTAAACTTCAACTTCCATTGACTTAAGATAAATTTCTCATTTAGGATTCTTTTGAGGCATTTAATCGAACACTTTCCAGGCATTAAACAACCTAAGATCAGAAACTAAGTTATCTGTTTAATTTCATGCAATACGAACAATCCTAGATGAAGATCCAATTGATGAAATACCTAATAATACAATTCTATGTCAACAAATCATGAATCCCTATGCGAACCCTTAACCCAATGAAGAAACTACTCACTCATGATCAGAGAATCAACATAAATCAAATCAGAGAGAAACATCATTGTATTAATCAATAAAACAAAGGGTAAGGTTCAGATTTCTTCTCAGATTCGAATTATGGAAGATGATTCTTCTCCGTAGGTTACAAATCTCTCTTTTGATCTCAAAACCTCAGAAAAAGTACATAATAATCACCTAATTTTTCGTTCTAAGTTAATAACAAAAGGAAATCATGTAGACAAAAAGGAAATTTCATATATTGAATCAGGCAGGTGATCGATCAATAAGAATCGTGATCGATCGATCGTAATTCTCCGCAATTGACTGATCGATCGATCACTGATCTGATCGATCACTGATCTGATCGATCGATTGTTGTTCTGATCGAACGATCTTCTTCTCATGTGTTGATTCCTTCTTCAAATCTTCATCACAAATCTCCAGAATCATGTAGAAACTTCTCCTTTCCCTCGAATGCACCCAAAAGTCTAAGAGACATGAAAAGAACAAAAGAAAGCTCCAAAAACGACAAATGTACATAATAAAAACTACAATATCTAAGTAAAAACCGTAATAAAAACCGATAAAAATGCCATATATCAATTCCCCCAAACTTGAACCTTTGCTTGTCCTCAAGTAAAGACTAACAAAAACTCAAAAAAATGGTGGAAAGGTTTGAAAACACAGAGACTCGAATATTCTCAGTAGACCTTACTTGCGCTTCAGAATGGTTAACCAAAAAAAACTCAAAAATAGTCAGAACGTTCTCCCCAAGGTCCCCTGCATAATATCCCAAGCCCATTCATACTCCAAGCTCAGAACCTGCAAGACTTGAATTCAAGTGAAAGACTCTCTACATTCATTTAGATTTCATGGTCTCTTTACCATGAAACTATAGCAGGAGTAACGGGCTCGGTGAGAAAAAGGTCATTTGGTGGTGAGGCTATGGTGTTTAAGGGATTCAAAACAGCGTCAGATGCAAAATATTATGCAAAATCCCTGGAGAGAGAGAGAGAGAGAGAGTATATTGAAAACCATGATCCCTAACTACCTAAGCGTTAACAACAATCAAACCACATAATCAAGTAAACACAAATGCATTCTCCTGGATAACAAAATAATGAGATATTATAAATTTACAGATTCCAGTCTTAAGCTTGAAATATATTTTTTTCCTTTTTTTTATTCTTTTTTTCCCGTAAACATGGAATATGCTACAACTTTGATCTCAAAAATTACAAACACCCAACAGCACAGAGAAATGCATTTAAACTTTCTCATATTCTCTTCTTAACTACCACTTCATAGACACAAAGGACCGTGTCTAGACCATCTAAATATGAATTATAATCCTACCTAAGTAATCAGGAAAATCACGTCTACCCTACTCTCTCCGTTGTTTTTGCACATATATGCATATAAAAGCATGAGAAAGATGCATGGAGACTCAAAGAAGGTAAGGTTAGGGGTGTGGTACCAGACTAAAAATGAGTCTGGTCATTCAAGATTACCAAAAGAGTGATGAAAAGGGGAAATTAATCCTGAATGAGTTATTCTACTCCTGATATTGTAGCATGATAAAGAGAATTTTCAGTCTAGATTAGCATCAAATAAAGTAGAGTCAAATCACAATCACAACAATAGCTTGAGTTTCATTGCTTTCAAGGGGAAAGTTCAGTCATGAGGTTCTGATAGCTCAGGTTTTCACCCGAGATAACACTGCAAACGCACACATGTACGTTGTAGTGGTTCGAGATCGAATCCACAGAGACCAAAGAGTAGCACGAAGAAATAAATTCAAATAGCGGGCTAAGGCTAAAAAGATGTTTTGTAAGATGATGCAAATAACGAAATAAAGAGATCAAATAAAATGCAACAAGCAAACGAGGTTGTAAATGATTCAGAAAAGTGTTGGGCATCGGGTATTCTCAGGGAAACATTTCATTGTTGACTTAAACTACAAATTAGGGAAGAGGTTAAGAACCGTCTTGAAATCAAATTCTAATCTAGAACTGATCTACTTCCGTAGTATCAGCGCCCTATGCACTAGAAACCTCGAGACTAACTTCCGTTGACCCTCGATTTCTAGTCATGCATTACTAATAAATTTGATATGTTCACAATTCGCTTAAACATCAACTTCCGTTGGCTTAAGAAGAACTACTCATCTATAATTCTTTCAGGCGTTTAAAAATTCACCTTCCAGCAGTTAAACAACCTAAGATCAGAAACTATGTGATCAATTCAGTTTCATGTATTACGATTAACCATAGATGAAGATCCGTTAGATAATATCCCTAAACATGCAATTCTATATCAATAAATCATGAATCCCCTCTGTGAAAACCCTAAACCCAACTATTAAACTACTAATCAAATCAGAGAGAGATATCATTGTATTAATAAAAAACAAGAGTAAAAAGAGGGTTCGGAAAGCTTCTCAATCGAAGAACTAAGAGCTTCTTCTCCCTAGGTTACAAACTCTCTCCAACTCTCTAAAACTCTCTCAAAACTGCATAATGAAACATAAAAACGAGTATGGGTGTTTTAATATGTAATGTGGGTTTTCAATCTTTTATTCTGGTTCACAATAAGTGGTTTTGGTCGCGTCGGGACAAGGATCGATCGATCCATGGACAGGGATCGATCGATCCCTGTCCTTCTGCCAGGATACTCATTTCTGCGCNGCCATAACTTTTGATCGCACCGTTGGATTTCCTTCAAACTACCTCCGAATTAAAGCTAACTAAACGTGGATATCTTGTGTCAAAATTTTAGTTCGATCCAGCGGTGGGAAGTCAGTAAAATAGGGCCAAACTGCTGATGCTTCAACATGATTATGCATTCCAAATATCTGTTTTTTGCCCAATTTGTTATGTTTCTCTCCAAAGCAACCTAAAACCCTCTAAAAACACTAAAGAACACCAAAAGACTCCAAAAAGAACCAAATACATATTAAAACACCATTTTCTTGAATAAAACAATAGTAAAAACCCATAAAATACGAATACATCAGGTTCTCCGGATTGCCCGCGCTAACAACTCTGATGAAATGGTCAACATAAAATTAGACAACTCAAAAGATAATAGTCTAATAATCATCATGGAATATAGTCATCATCCCTTACAAGGTTTTGACTCAATAAAACAACAAGAAAACGACTCAAGAGTTAGAAAGTACACCAAAAGAAAAAGAAAAACATAAGTAACCTCCCTCAGACTTATCTCACACCGTCTCGGTGTGAAACAAATCCAAAGAAGGGGTAAGTAGCAATAACAAGGAAAATCCAAATCCAAAGAAAAATAAAATCAAAATGAAAAGAAAAAGGGAAGAGAAAACTTACCTAAAGACGCATGATATAGCTGAGTATTGAGACAAGGATTGATCGAACGATCGATCCTTGTCCTTCTGTTTGGTGACCTATTTCCTGCAATACTAAAGCTAAAACACGAAAAATGACAAAAACAACAAAAGCCAAAACACAAAAACGAAAAACACTACAAAACTAGATAAAAAAAAAAAAAAACTACCTAGTGGGTTGCCTCCCCCTCAACACTTNTCAACACTTGTTTAAAGTCTCGAGCCTCACAGTAGTGCAGATGGATCAATCTGGAATTGTCATTGAACTCGCTCTAAAGCAAGCTTCACCATCGAAAATCTTCACTTGAAGGATGCTGTTCATCAATTTCTTCGCAACATCTTTTCCCTTCTCTTTAAACTCTGGTGTAAGGATGGCCCTGACCTTGGAGAAAGGTTTGAATTTCCCTTTACGCTTCACTTTCTACTCAATCGAACTTCCATCACATCCTTGTGGTATCAAGGTCAATTCAGAACTCTCCTCAGTATTGTGCTCTTTCTGCTTCACTTTCTTTCTGGTCTTGAGTTTTCTCACTGTAGAATGAACGTTTCCATCCAGAACATTTTTGATGTCGTTCTTTTTAGCAATCTCCAATGTGTCTTTACTCAATAAACCATTCTCTTCTTCAATTCGTGATAAGGAAATATGAAAATAATCCTCGGTGTAAGGTTCCTGCATAGCCTCCTTAACCACATCAGTCAATGTATCCACCCAAAATGTATGCCCATCAATGGTAGGCTTCTTCGTTGATTTCTCGAGGTTGAAACGCACATCCACTTTACCCAACCATAGATCAATTTGACCATTTTGAACATTAACCATCGCTCTAGCCGTGGACAAGAATGGTTTACCCAAGATGATAGGATCCTTGGGTTCTTCATCGAGCTCCAAGACTACGAAATCAATGTACATATAGCCTTTGCCAACACCAACGAGGATGTTGTCTAGAATACCCACTGGCGTGCATACTGATCTATCAGCAAGTACCAAAGACATCTACGTGGGCTTATAGTTCACCATATTTAGTCTCTGCGATATAGATAACGACATCAAGCTAACTCTAGAGCCCAAGTCACACAGACATCTCTCGAAGGTAAGAGATCCAATCCTGGAAGGCAAAACAAATGGACCTGGATCTTCGCATTTCTCCGGTCCAATATTATGAATAATTGCACTACACTCCATAGTAAGAACCGATACACCTTGTTCTAAGGTCATGCTATCTGAAAGAATCTTCTTCATGTACCTCTTAATATAAGGTACCATCTTGACTACTTCTACGAAAGAAAATCGCACATGTAACTCACTAACAAGATTCTTTAGCTTTTCGTATTCGTGTTCTTTGATCTTTTGACGGGGTCTTGAAGGGTATGGACGCTTAGGGACATAAGGTGGTGGTGGTACATAGTCATCCTCAACCTCCAATTTTTTTGGAACAACTTTAAAAGAACTTCCAAGTTCGTTCCCAGTTGATCGCTCGATCAAACCGTGTGATTAATCGATCATCTTTCTGATCGATCGATCGTGTCATAGGATCGATCGATCATGAACTTCCGCATTTCTCCAACTTTGTCTTATCGATCGATCGCATCCACTAATTTATCGATGGCTGAGCCTAACGAGTTGTCAACTTTTTTTTCGCTTCTAAGTGTAATGGCATTGCAGTATTCCTTCGGATTCTTCTCCGGTTTGGCTAGAATGACACCGGGTAGAGCTCTATTGCTCATCAAAGTCTGAGGAACCTGTGTTTCCAGCATCTTCATTTGAACACTCATAGTCTCAAACTTCCCATTGAGGTCAATGTACATGTCATCGACTTTTTGATTGATCTTCGCAACATATTTAGTCTAATTTTCTAGCACTTGGTGGAGCATTTGTTTCAGATCACTATCTTTAGAAGATGTAGAAAAGTATTCTTGGTTCTGATTCTGATACCCCGACTGATAGGTGTTCTTGAATCCTCCTGAACCAAACTGCTTCTGTTGATAGCCACTATTCTGATTCTTATTCTGAAATCCGAAGTTGAAGACACTCTGATTCTTTTGGTATGGCTTGTTCTGGAACTGGTTCTGTTGGTTGAAACCTCTGTTACCAAAATTCCCTTGACCTCCAATGTAATCCACATCTGCTTGTCCACCATCCAGCTCCTCAGACATGAATTCCTGATACATCTGTCCCATCTTCTGCTCTTGAAGAATAGGAGCGTCATTCTGCTCTCCAACAAAGTTCACTCCCTGTTGATCTCTCCTCATTAGCTCATCGACCTTTGACTGCAGATCATAAATTCTCTTCACATCTGATGACACAACTCCTCTACCACGATCATAGTATGATCTTCGATTAGCCTGACTATTCGTCATGTTATTCACCAGCATGTAAGCTTCCTCCACAGTCTTGGTCATGAAATTACCATTGCTCGCGGTGTCCATAGCTTTTTGATACTTCTCCTCCACCCCATTATAGAAAATGTTGAGGAGATTCCAATATGAGATCCCATGATGAGGGTAATCATTGAGGTACTCCCTCAATCTTTCCCAAGCTACATGAAAATTCTTAGAACCCAATTGGTGAAATCCTGCAATCTTGTTTCGGCGAGACACAGACCTTGATTTCGTGAAGAAATGCTCAAGAAAAGCAGCCTTAATTTCGTCTCATGACCTCAGAGAATCAGGCTATAGACTATTGTACCATCTTGTAGCTTTGCCATTCAGAGAGAGAGTGAATAACCTGCACTTCAGAGCTTCAGCAGGTACTCCGTTGTGCTGGATAGTATTGCAGATGGCTTCAAATTTTTCCAGATGGTGCATTGGGTTCTATGATGGCAATCCATGAAACTGATTTTGCTGCACCAAGTTAATGAGACCAGTCTTGATCTCAAAGTCTCTTCTCTCTATGGGAGGCGAACGAATCCCAGAACGATTCGCATAGAAAGCCTCCAGAGTGCCATATTACGCCGGAGTCATCCTCTGTTGAGGTTGATTTGCGCGTTGTTGCCCCTCATCTGCAACATTTTGCTGCCAACTTGCTGAGCACTAGCATTAGCACCACCACCAATAGGTGGATTACGTCCTGGAAGGACTCTAGGAGAGAGAGGATTTTGATGAACTTGAATGTGTTCTCCCAGGTTATCACCCTTAATTTCTGGAAACGCAAATTCTTCAATAACCTCTAGCAGTTTCTATTTCTTCTTCTGTCTCTCTAGACGCGAAGGTTAAGGCTCGAATTCGAGAAGATTCGCGATCCCTTCGCTTCTAGTATGAGGCATGTTCATGCACCTAAAAGCACATAAACAGAGAAGAAAAAGAAGAGATTAAACAAAATAAAGAAAAATGCCTTAGGCACGCAATGATTCTAAGTTCTAAGACGACCTATTGTTCCCTTGCAACGGCGCCAGAAAACTTCATAGCTCATGTTTTCGGTCCAGAAAACACTGCAAGCGCACAGAAGTACGTTATAGTGGTTTCAAGATCGAATCCACAAAGACCAATGGTAGCACGAAGAATGTCAGATCAAATAGTGGGCTAAAGCGGAAAAGATGTCTTTAAAGAGATGTAATAAATCAAAATTTAGAAAGCAAAATAGGCAAGCAAGCAACAACGGGGTTGTAATTCAATCAAAGAAGTGTTGGCCATTGGGTATACTGAGGGAAACATTTCATTGAAGACTCGAATTATTGACTAGTGAACATATTTTAAACCGTCATGAACTTAAACACTAATATAGAACTGATCTACTTCTGTAGTATCAATTCCCTATGTATTAGAAACCTCGAGACTAACTTCCGTTGACTCTCTGATTCTAATCATGCATACAGGTTTAATATGTTCACAATTCACTTAAACATCAACTTCCATTGGCTTAAGATAAATTGCTCATTTAGGATTCTTTCCGGCATTTAATCGAAAAAATTCCAAGCGTTAAACAACCTAAGATCAGAAACTAAGTGATCAATTTAATTTCATGCATTATGAGTAATCCTAGATGAAGATCCAATTGGTTAAATCCCTAATCATACAATTCTATGTCAACAAATCATGAATCCCTATGCGAGAACCCTAAACCCAACGAATAAACTACTCAATCATGATCAGAGAATCAACACAAATCACACCGGAGAGAGACATCATTGTATTCAACAATAAAACAAAGAGTAAGGTTATAGAATTCTTCTCAGATTCAAATTACGGAAGATGATTCTTCTCCTTTGGTTAAAAATCTATCTTTTTCTCTCAAAAACTCAGAAGAAGTACATAATAATCACCTAATTTTTGTTCTAAGTTAATAACAAAAGGTTCTCTCTTCTTTTTGGGCCCAAAAGGAAATAATGCAGACAAAAAGGAAATTTCAGATCTGAAATTGGGCAGGTGATCGATTGATTAGAATCGTGATCGATCGATCGTAATTCTTCGTAATTGACTGATCGATTGATCACTGATCTGATCGATCGATCGCTGTTCTTATTGAGCAATCACAGCTCTGATCCAACGATCGTCTTCTCCTGTGTTGACTCCTTCTTCAAATCTTCATCACAAATCTCCAGAATCATGTAGAAACTTCTCCTTTCCCTCGAATGCACCCAAAAGTCTAAGAAACCTCAAAAAAAAAATAACAAAAAGAAAACTCCAAAAAACGACAAATGTACATAATAAAACTACAATCTCTAAGTAAAAACTGTAATAAAAACTGATAAAAATGCCATATATCAGATATGATTTTATTTTTTATCGATCTCTTTTTTCTTTTCTTTTTTCTTTCTTTATAAAATAACTTAAGTAGAATAAGTATCCATGAGGCTTATATGGTTCGGTTTCGGATTAGAATTATTGCCCCTTTTGCTCACTACATTGAACTTTTCATCCATTCTTAATAAATGAAATAGTATAAAGGATATTAATCACCAGGAATTTTTAGTGCTATGCCTGGAATAGCAGTCCATCCAAAGTGTACCAAGCCACAAGTTGAGAAATTAAATTCAATTTAACATGGAGCTTGAATCAAAAATCATAATCCTAAAGAGATATGGTCATTTTGGTAGATAAATCAACTAAATGTTTTTCGATCAGTAAAATCTGCAGTCAATAACTACTATAGAAGCAATATGAAAGTTGGCAAAAAACAGAATATCTAGCAACATTCGATATAATTTCCAACATGTTCTGACTCAATAAAAACATCAAAATGACTCAATAAAAATAAAAAGTACATGGGAAAAAGGAAAAAGACGTTAGTAACGAATAAGTTCCCCCGAATTTACTTTGCACTGTTTCGGTGCAAAAGCAATCTACAGTAGGGATGACAAACTCAAGAAAAAGAGAAAATAAAAATAAATGGAAGAGAACAAGACTCGGACAATGACACATGATAGAAGACTAAATGTTATGCTGAGTGTGAATGCTTTGGTGTATGCTAGATCACAAACGCATCTTGGTCTTGCCTCCGAGGTTCTGTAGAGTAGTATCCTATGTGTGTTGAATGATATCTCTAGCTGTGTCAGATGTCACGACAATGTCCTGCCCAAAGTCTGAGACTAGAAAAAACTCTAGTACTGCTTGTTGTGCGCTAGTTTAGTAACATGCAACGAAGCTTTAAAATTTATAAGCCCGTTTCCTAACAATCATACAATCCGCAAGTGCATGGATATGTTATTGTCGTACTTAGGGGTTGAACTACAAGGAGAAACTTACCTAACTAGATAGAATTAATCATTAGGAATACACATTCAAGTCTAATCTAAGCAAGTAAGGAAGGTGGAGTTGTTTTTGGTGTTTCTTAAGATTCTATAAACAAAAGCAAAGCAAGGAAATAAATAAGTTAATTAAAAGCAATAAACTTAAATAAAGAAGGAAAACGTAAACATAAAAGTGCAAACTTGAAATGAACAATAAACCATGATGATGGACCAAAGGTTTTTGTAATAGATTTACTTAGCTAGACGGTAAAAACGGTGTTAGATCAATCTATTAAGCATAAATCCACGACCAAAGACATTACTAGCGTAATCCACTCTCATGGCAATAGACCATTTCCTTACCAGTGGCATTCACTCAACTCTCGCTTGTTGAAAATGATAAATCAATTAAGAGTCATTAAGAGCATGTTAATATAGTCACTAATCAACCTAGCTAGCAATTATCATTGGCTAAATTGAAATAGAAAAGATTTGGTTCTCCTAGACATTTCATCGAACACCTCTTGGGCGTGAAATGCGTACAAGTCTATCTCTTAGTTAACTACTCTAAAATCTAGCATTAAGCTCACCAAATCTTTTGGAAACCTAAGGTTAGCCATCTCTAACACCAATTTTACAATCTAGACTAAGCAAATCTCAACACCCATAAATCCATCAAAAGACACTACTCACACATAGTCAAAGAGAAAAGAGAAGAAGATAAATAAATAGAAAGCATAATCATAGGTAAAGTTGGGTTTTAAATCCAAGATACAAACTTAAAAAGAGAGACTCTTGATCTTAAAGATCAAGAGAAAAGTCACGAAAAACTCAAACTTTGTCTAAGAAAAATAGTAGGAGAAGAGTTGGATACACAAAATTAGGTTTAGGGGAGTATTTATAGGTGAAAAGGGGTGATTTTTGCGTCTGTGCATACCACTATCGATCCCACGCATGTGCCTATCGACCATGCTTGGTCGATAGCCACAAACATTTGCAGTTTAAGACTTCTTATTTGGTTCCTTGTTAGCTCCATTGCCTCCATCTTTCTTCTATGCTTTTGGCTCTTGATTCCCCTTATTTCTTCATCACTTAATGCTCTAGAATTCATCATCCCAAGCTCTCAAATTGATCACCAAGATGTTGTACGTTTGAATGCAAGAAAAGAAGTATGCAAATGCAAGAATCTCTAAACTAGACACAACTTAGAAAAAGAGTGAATTCTAACAATTATCTGCAATATGTACAACCTAAATGCAACTAAAATAAGGATAAAATGAGCTTGAAAATGCAAGAAAACCTATTCACATCAATTCTCTCGGACTTTTCCTTTGCTTGTCCTCAAGCAAAAAACAAAGACCAATCCCGAAAGCGAGGTTTGAAAGCGGGAACTCAAAGCCAAGATAAAAAAGTAATGCCTTATGCCCAATATCCTAAAGACAAGTGTAATGGTGGAAATATCATCTAAGAGCCTTTGTACTTCTCAATGATTATTACAAAACCAACTCTTAGAATCTAAGTTAGGCATCCATAAACAATCACATCGCTAATTCATTTTGACATTCAATTAAGCTAAGGCGTGAGTTCTTACTTATGGGCAATGCATCTCATTCATTTGGTTTGGAGTTTGAAAGAAAGGGTCAATGTACAAAGAAGTGTAAAAAGAAGAGGGTTCACACGATTTCATAGTTGTTTCTCTCAAAAAGTAGTGCAGGCAATATGTAAAAGCAATGTGGTAGTCGAACAATTTATGCATACAAAGTATTTACTTCCTGTAATTGTTCCCACCCATTGCTTCCTAAGGATCTAGACACTTACTTGATATATAATTCTCATCCTATAACTAGAAACCTTAAGCATTTTATTCAACAAAACACACTCATTCTTTTCTTTTTGTAGACAACTAGAGATTCTTAGACATTTTACTTCTTAGCTACTAACCTTGTTTTGATCTTAAGAGCCACTATTCTAATCACTTTGGATTCTTTCTTCTCTTTTTATTTCAAGGGTGGACTCTCTAAGCTTTTAGTTTCTAAGGTTAGAGCTTAACTTGATTTTAATCTCTCGTGTCTTTTTTCTTTCACTTCTTACTTCTTTCCTTTTAGATTTTTCTCCTTTCTTTTATCTTTCTTTTATTCACACAACCTAGGATCATATCTACTATAAGGAACACTTACTTGACTATCTTTACACCAACCATTCCCAATACTTAAATAAACCCAAACCACTAATAATTTTCCCCTTGTAAGACTCTAGTTAACCTTAAAATGAGGCTAACCCTAAGGAATTATCCTCTTTTTCGTTCAACTTCAATTAACTCGGAATTTTCCCGTGTACGCACTTTCCAAAAGAGGCCTCATATATCGAAATATTGGGGGGTTATAGCGAAGTTCACTACAAAGATTTTAATCAAATTTAAGTTCACTTAGATAGTAACTGACTCAAAAGACCATCTACTTCAACGTTCACAAAGAACATCGAGTGGTAAATTCCAATCAATGATTTTCTAAAGACTAGAAGTGGTCTATGCAACATTGTACTTCTAGTGAGGGCAGTGGTCATTAAGCAAAACTTAACTATCTACAAGGCAATTCTATCATTGTTCCCTATTCAAAATACAATCCTATATGCTCTTATCAATCTAAGTAATTACAAATGATGCAAACTATATGCAATGCTTTAAAAATAAATTGAAAATCTTTTTGGATTTTTGAAAAAATTTAAATTTTTTTCTGATTTTTTTTTTTATTTTTCTAGTTTTTTATAAATCATAACTATATACAATAAAAGACTCAAATGTGATGAAAAAAATAATCAAAACTTAAAATGACAATAGTATGAAGGCTCCTCCCCCGAATTTGAATTTCAGTGTCGCAGTGAATTCTAGGCCGTGAGATTTACCTTAATAACAAACAAAAGAAATCGAAAATATGAGTTGGTATTAATAATGATTTTATGTTGTACCTCTTTTATCTAAGTTGAGCTTGGTTTGGTGGTTTATCCTCTCTTCCTTGTGCGCGTGTAAGTCTTCATTTTGGGGTCGTTTCTCGTTTGCTCTCTCAAGATCGCCAAGGAAGCGAGCGCCTCTACGACTATAGGTGTGTTGGCTTGAGCTAGACTTCCTTCTGTTGTCTCACTCGCCATTTCTTTGTATTGTATTTGGCGAGGTATCCCGACCATTTGTCTCTTCAAGGTCAGGGTTCACTTTCTCCTGAAATAGTCGTTGTTCTTCTTGAAGAGCCTTAAAGAGTTCTTTTTCGTGCTTTGTCTTCGGAAAAAAATTGGAGCGGGGTAGGGGCAGCACTTGTTCCTTCCCCACTTGACTCCCATGAACTCGGACCATTCTCATCTCCTTCGAACTTTCTTTTTCATCCTCTTTTCCCGAACGCACAAAGATGAGATTGTCCAACGCTCATGGGTTTGTTTGCTCATCACAAGGAAGAACCAAAAACATCTTTTTCCCAGTCTTTAGATCGTTGATGAGGTAATCAATCTCCTTGGTGGTCTTATTCACGCGGAAAAAATGACAAGAGATGAGGTCTTGGAGTTGCATGTAATCTCGTTCAAGGCTTTCCATAGCTAATGTGACTTGAGCTCTCTTGAGCAACGAGGTTAGGAATCCTCAAAAATAGATGATTGGCACATTCGTTTTCCTAATTCATTTCTCTTGGAATCAAGCCATATGCTTCAAGAAGAGGACCACAATGTTTATGTCTTTTCCAAATTTGTTGTCTTCCATATAGTCGTTCCATTCCATCAAGTGTTCCTTAAGTCCTTGGAATTCTCGGCCCTTGCAAAAATTTTTTTTTCCAAGAGCTTTTGGGTGTATCTAATCACCGAGTTTCTTATCTTAGATGACTTCGGGCTCTCGTTCGTAAATGGACCATTGGCAATCAAATCACAAAGCACATCAATTCCCTTCCAATAAGGGTAAGTAGCTCTACCTGCAAGGCGTAAGTTGTATGCCTTGCATACTTCGTAGGTGCTCATGGAATACTTCTTGTCTCTTATCTTGAAGTTGAGATATCCTTATTTTTTGTCCTTGTCGACTTGGTGAATGAAAAATGAGCTTCATGGTGGTTAGAAAATCCTTCACCTCATGCACATATAATGGTTCATCCATGTCCACCAACAATGAAGGTGCATGTTTTCAAGGAGATAACATACTTCCTCATAAAGTCCAATCTTTTGCAATATTCTGTTGTCCAAAAATTTTGTTAGCGCCATGTCACTCTCTCAAAGTGCATTTGTTCCTCTTTCTCTTCGTCACTCCAAGCTGCATTCTTGATTTCCAAAGGAGGAGGTTTAGGCGCTCTCCCTAGAGGACGCCTCACGAGTGTTGGTTTTTTCAATGAAGCTTCTTTTGTCATTGAAGCTATGCTTGAATTAGTGGCCTCTGTTGAAATGGAAGCTTCCTTTGATTTTCCCTTTTGTGTTTTTGCTCCCGTTTTGCTCCTTGTTTTTGGTGCCATTGTGATGGTAACTTTTGTTGATTCTTACAAATAAAATTGTTTTTATGTAAGTTCCAAGAATTATCATAAATATAAAAACATGAATCCAAGAAGGTTCTAATGTTAAAAATCATTCTTTAAGGCATCATGGAAGATAATGCTTATGAAAATATGACTCAAGACACCATAAATTCAATGAATTATAAATTTTCAAATTTTTAGAACTAATCACGTCACTAATCCATAACCACTTAGTAAAATAGTCATAACTTTGTTTCTACTTAACAAAATTGCAAAATTCTTGTTGGAAATTTCATATACCTATCCATAGGCTATAATTTAAGGTCATTAAATCACCAAATTCCCAAAATTTTCAAAAAAGTTATCACCAAAGTTCAAGAACATCCAAAAACACCCAATTTCAAACTTTTGCAATTAAGCAACAAATCTTCTAAACTAAGTCTTGAATCCTAATTTCCAAACATTCTCTAAGCTATTCTAACCATAAACAAACATTATTCAAGCTTATAACCTTCAAAATTAAGAATTTGAATTTCAAAGAAAGTTTTCACATTTCTTGAAATTTTGAGACTTAGAGTTCATACCTTTGTTTCTTGAATGAGGAATATAAGGAATACTTCTAAGAAGTAGCTAGATTATGAGCTTGAAATTTTTGAACGTTTTGAAGAGAATTTTGACAACTTTAGGTGAAAATGAAGGAAAATTTTTCCGAGAAAACTTTTGAAGAGAGAGAAGATATGTTGCAGATGGAGAAGAAGCTCATTAAGCATGTGCTTATTAAAATATTGCAAAATACTTTCCTTTATCTTCACTTCTCACAAATTGATCCAACATTGCAAAACAGGTAGATTTTTGCCTAAAATCTATTCGGGAATCCCTTTTGTATCACTTTTGTGTATCTTCATCATCCTTCTTGGGAATGCCTCCCAAGGGCACTTGTCTATAGTCGTTAGCTTGACTTTGAAACGGTCTATGGTGATTGTGCATCGCGAAGCACGAGAACACTCGCTTCTTCTATCACTATCTGCTACGTAATGCTTGCATTGTTGCCCATTCACCGTGAATTCTTCTCCGGAATGGTTCTTCAAAGTTATCGAACCATATGGCATCACTTATTCGATAACAAATGGACCCGACCATTTTGACTTTAAGTTCCGTGGGAAGAGCTTATACCGACAGTTGAACAATAGAACCTTATCCCTTTTCTTGAATTCTCTTTTGAGGATCCTCTTATTATGAAAGGCTTTTGTCTTCTCGTTGTAGATTTTGGAGTTTTCATAAGCGTTTTGCCTCAAGTTTTCAAGCTCTTCTCATTGCACTAGTCTTCTTTATGTAACCTCCTTGAAATCAAAATTGAGTTTCTTTGTTGCCCAAAGTGCCTTGTGTTCTAACTCAAGAGGTAAGTGTCAATATTTTCCATATATGACGTTAAAGGGTGTGGTTCCAATAGGCTTCTTGAATGTCGTTCTAAATGTCCAAAGAGTATCATCAAGCTTCAAATACCAATCTTTCCTATTCACTCCAACCACCATCGCTTATCACTACACTCGGGGTTATCTTTGAAAAATGATAGTTTTGAAAAGCTTGACAACTACCCTTGTATCATTCGTTGGACTTGCAATGGCTTCTACCTATTTGGAGACATAGTCAACCGCTACAAAGATATAGACATTCGTATTAGACTTAGGGAAAGGATCCATGAAATCTATTCCCTACACATCAAAGATTTCTACTTCAAGTAAAGGATTTAGGGGAATCTCGGTTCTCTTTGTTATATTTCCCTCCTTTGACAAGCATCACACTTGGAGACTATCTCATGTGCACCCTTGAAATTGTAGACCACAAAAAACCTGATTGTAGGGCTTTTTGGACCGTCTTGAAAGCGGCAAAATGCTCACCATAGTTAGCACAATGACATTTGGATATGATCTCCTTTGCTTCTCGTTCCAGTACACATCTCCTATAAAGTTGATCTTTACATTTCTTATAGAGGAAAGGATCATCCCAATAATATGATTTTAGATCGTGGTAAAACTTCTTCTTTCCGTAGGTTCCCATGTCCGGAAGTTCTTTTCTACTCACAAGATAGTTGAAAAATTCGGCATACCAAGGAATTGTTGTTGAAACCGCACTTGTATACTCTTCTTCCCAATAGTCAAGAATTCCATCAATGAGAAAGAATGTTTCTTTTGAGTTTATTTGCTCTTCCAGGAGTGAGTCATCTATGGGTAGCCCATTCTCAACCTTCATCCTCGACAAGTGGTCTGCTACTCCATTCTCGATCCCCTTTTTATCCTTGATTTCTAAATCAAACTCTTGTTGAAGAAGTATCCATCTTAGCAACCTTGGCTTCCCATCCTTTTTAGCCAATAAATGTCTCAAAGCCAAGTGATTCGTGTACACAATAACCTTCGATCCCACTATGTAAGACCGAAACTTCTCAAAGGCGAAAACTATGGCTAGAAGCTCTTTCTCCATAGTGGCGTACTTAGTTTGGGCCTCATCCAATGTTTTGCTCGCATAATAGATCACATGATCTCAAACAGCAAATCCCAATTAGGAGTTTGCATTATCGGAGCCGTTATCAAAGCTTCTTTGATCTTCTCGAAAGTTTTCATACATGCTTCATCAAATTCAAAGGGAACTTTTGTGCATAAAAGTCTTGTCATAGGCCTTGCTATTTGAGAGAAATCTTTGATGAATCTCCTATAGAAGCCTGCATGACCTAAGAAACTTCGGATTCCCTTAACCGTTTGTTGTGGTTCAAAATGCATCATTACTTCTATCTTTGCCTTATCCACCTCAATCCCTTTAATGGAGATCTTGTGCCCAAGGACTATTCCTTCTTGAACCTTGAAATGAAATTTTTCCCAATAGAGCATAAGGCGTGTCTCTTCACGTTTTTTCAATACCCTACACATGTTCGTGATAGCTCAGGTTTTTTGCCCGAGTAAACACTTCAAGCGCACAGAAGTATGTTATAGTGGTTCGGATTCGAATGCACAGAGACTAAAGGTAGCACGAATAATGTCAGATCAAACAGCAAGCTAAACCAAAAAAAAGATGTGTGTAAAAGATGCAATAAATCGAAATTAAGAAAACAAAGTAAGCAAGCAAGCAACAACGAGGTTGTAATTTAATCAAAGAAGTGTTGGGAAATGGGTATTCTCAGGGAAACAATTCTTTGCTGATTCAAATTATAGGTTAGGGAATAAGTTTTAAACCATCTTGAACTCAAACACTAATATAGAAATGATCTGCTTTCGTAGTATCTATTCCCTATGTATTAGAAACCTCGAGACTAACTTTCGTTGACTCTTGATTTCTAATAATGCATTCTAAACAGGTTTGATAGGTTCACAATTCACTTAAACATCAACTTCCATTGGCTAAAGAAGAATTGTTCATTTAGGATTCTTTCAGGCATTTAAACAAACACTTTCCAGGCATTACACAACCTAAGATCATAAACTAAGTGGCCATTTTAATTTCATACATTACGAAAAATCCTAGATGAAGATCCAATTGATTAAATCCCTAATCATACAATTCTATGTCAAAAATTCATGAATCCCTATGTGAGAACCCTAAACCCAACGAATAAGCCACTCACTCATGATAATCACACAAACACAGATCAAATCAAAGAGAGACATGATTGTAATGAACAAAAATAGAGTAAGATTTTAGAAAGCTTCTCAGATTCGAAGTACAAAAGATGATTCTTCTCCCTAGGTTACAAATCTCTCTCTTGCTCTCAAAAAGTCAGAAAAGTGCATAATGAAACAGGAAGCATGAGCCTAGGTTTTTGTTATAAAATTCGGTTCAAGATAAGTTCAGTTTGGTTCTTCGTAAAAATCAGTCTGAAAAACGAGACAAGGATGGATCGATCTTGAGACAAGGATCGATCGATCCTTGTCCATCTGATTGGATATTTTACAGACTTCAAGAAAACTTCCTTCCATGCTTGAAATCCATCCAAAATGCATTCTTTTTACACATTGAAGATTGATTCCTGTAAAAACAACAAAGAACACAAATCAACGCTAAAAAGATCCGAATACATACTAAAAACCATAAATCTCGTGTAAAAACCANACAGACTTCAAGAAAACTTCCTTCCATGCTTGAAATCCATCCAAAATGCATTCTTTTTACACATTGAAGATTGATTCCTGTAAAAACAACAAAGAACACAAATCAACGCTAAAAAGATCCGAATACATACTAAAAACCATAAATCTCGTGTAAAAACCATGATAAAAACTACTAAAATACTAACACATCAAATCCCTCAGATTTGAATCTTTGCTTGTCCTCAAGTAAAGAAAACGAAGATTAAGCCTACGGGAAAAGAAATTTGAAAACCAAATGGATCTTATGCTATCAGAAAACCTTACTCTGCACTACTTTTGCTAACCATATAGACTTAGAACAGTTAGATTATTCTCCCCAAGAATCGTTGCATAACCTCCCAAGCCCATCCATACTCTAAAATCTGAACCTACAAACTCAGCTTCCATGTTAATAACTCTCTACATTCATTCAAGATAGGCGTGAAATGTTTTCCCAAAGATCTCGTAATCAGGAAATCAGGCTAGGTATTCAAGGCTTTTAGTGGTGAGCTTAGAGTGTTTCGTGTATCAAAACCTGCGTCAAGATGCAAGTCATTATGCAAAATTTCAGGAGAGAAAGAGAATAGTGAAATCCATGTCTCCTAACTATCCAAGTACAAATCACCAATCAAAAGTAAACCGAATATGTGCAAATTTCAAGGTGAAACTAATCAAAACGTTTTTCCAAAGAAAGAAAATGTGGTAGAAATATGCATATCAATGACATTTTTAAACTTTAAAACACCCATACAACACTAAGAAATGCAACATATTCATCAGAACCTACAAAACACCCAGCACCGAAAAATTAGACACTCAGGACCATGTCTATACCACCTAAATTGTTCAATCCTACCTAAGCAATTAGAAGGAACATGTCTACCATATTCTCTCCATTGTTTTTACACATGTGTGCATATAAGATCAAAAAGAAATACATGGAGATTCAAGGAGATAAGGTAAGGGCGTGGTGCCAGACTAAAGATAAGTCTGGACACTCATGATTACCGAAAAGAATGGTAGAAAAAATGGGGATATATTTCTGAATGATGGGTTTGATTCCTGATTTCAAGTTCCTGGATAAAAGCAATTAAGTTCATTAGTAGGCCAAATAAAATAGAGTTAATAACATTTCAGAAAAAAGTCTGAGTTCCAGAGATTTCTACTAGGGAGCTTGATCATGAGTTATTCTGGTTTGCCTGCGCTAAAAGTCCAAATGAAATGGTCAATGAGAATATGAATAAGTGCAATACGCAGAGATAATAGTTTGAAATCATCATGAAGCATAAACAATCCATAACTAACTCAATAAAAACATCAAAATCACTCAAACAACACCAAAAGAAAAAGAAAAACATAAGTAGCCTCCCCCTTACTTATCTCACACTGTCTCGGTGTGAAACAAATCCAAAGAAGGGGTAAGTAGCAAAAGAAAAGAAAACAACGATCCAAATAAAAAGAAAAATAGAAATGAAAAGAAAAGAAAATAAAATAGGTGGCGCTCTGCGCCTAATAGCATCCTCACCAACAAAACTGCTAGGAGAGCAAGAATGTAACCTCCCTATCTTTGAGAGTCCTCTGGCGAAACACAGCATAAGAGAACTTGTCCTCTGATGACTCTGAACGGTCCAAACTCTAAACTCAGCAGTAGTAGCAGAAAGATATGGTGGCGAGTCAAGCTCGTAGGCACTAAAATTCTTCGTAAACAACTCCACGATCTCAAGATCAGTGGGTGCAGCAGATGGAGGCATATGAGCCTCATAGTCAGCATCATCAACAACACGGTCCCTAACATGACCTGAAGAACCCTTGCTGAAAGAAGGGGGACAAGGAAAAAGACGCTCCGCAGGAGGAAGAAACTCAACTCCTGATGAATCCGCTAAAGATGTCAAGTCTGGGCAGAGCAGCTCGATGTACAAAGACCTATGCTAGCAGTTCTGAAAGGCATAGATAAACAGTCTCGAGCTGCATAGAGAATGCTTCCAGGGGGAAGCTTGAATGCCGCATTCAAGGAGATGCTTCCCATCGAGGAAAGCATTAAGAGGTTGCGGGATGCGATGTGTTTCCACCTGCTTGAAGAGCTTGAGCTCCGCTCTCTGATGACCACTGAAATCGAACCTGATAAACTGCAATAGTCGGGTGATAAGGGCACCCGCACCAAAAGACTTCTTCTCAGAACTCACCACCTTGAAGAAGGCCAATTTGTCAGCAACTACCGTAGCCATGTTCAGATTCGTAGTCTCCACATAACAGATCTGAGATGCCAAGTCCCATGTATGTCCAACGCCAATAAAAAGAAGTCCCAACTCGTCATTGGTCACAAATGCCTGGATAGACTTGGCATAAATGTGCGAGCTAAGAACCTTGGCCGCGAGGCGAAGAACAGGACTGCGGATACGCGACTGTTTTGCGCTCTGAGAGACAAATTGCCTTGCAGCAATAAAGTCCCAAAAGTCACTGGATCTCGGCAAAGTTGGTACCGAAGTACCTCGTCCAAGCACAAAACCAAAAACTCTAGCCAAGTCCATGAGGGAGATAGAGTAACACTGACCTTGCACAATGAAAGAGAATGTGCCCTGATCAGCCATCGGATTGTCCAAATCTTGATAGACACAACGTGCAGAGGCAAAAAACTCTTGACACAGCTCGGGGTAGACATGCTTCTGAAGATCCAACAAGCCTTGGGGTTCTATACTATAAAAAAGAGCATAGAAGTTCTACCTAATACCAAATGCCTACAGGAGGTCGTTATCAATGACTCGAGTCATTGGAAAAGTGATGTGTCCCAAGTCCTGCAGGAATTGCGAGTCATATTGGTCCCACTGCTGAGTAACCGTACGGTTGGCAGGATGTGTGAGATCGCCCCTCTTGAACCGAAAGTGTAGAATGGAGCTAGGATCCCGGGTCTCCAGAACCTCTCCTATCCTCCTTCTACTCATAACCTGCAAAAATACACACTTGGAAACCAAATTAGTATCCGAATGAAAACGACACGAACACGAAAAGCAATCACTCTAATTCAAAGAGTAATGTTCCTTCGAAAATCAAGAGTATCAACATCAAGAGCATACATCAAACAACTCATCAAAGTAAGAACAATAACAAATATATCCAATTTTTGTTTGTGTTTCAAATCCAAGTGAAAATAATCAACTCATCAAAACTTGTTGTAAGCAAACACAAAAATGCCATAAAAGAATAAAATCTACGGAAGGCATTTGTCCGTAGATCGAGAGATAAAGCGATTAAGCGCGGCGATT